>VXBW01002913.1:16875-64471 GCA_013400375.1 Thinocorus orbignyianus | reverse complement strand
TTTTTTTTTTTTTTTTTACATACCTATTAAATAGAGGCTTGCTGACAAGGATTGGTTCAAAGTAAAGGCCAGGTGTGGCCATTCAGTGTACTTAACAGAAACGGGGTGGGATGTTTTTCTCCTAGTACTTACTGATACTGGTCAGGCTAGGCTAGAGAAACTGCAACAATTTGATAGCATATAAATATTGTAGTAGTCTATATAAGAAGCCTCCTCTTCTGGTCTCTTAAAGTCTGAGCTCTTTGTGCTACAATCAAAATCTGAATATAGAAGTTAGGGTAGCTGTGTTTGCTTTCTGTTGATGTGAGGCTATCAATCAGCTTGTGGTACTTTTCTCTTAAAAAATCAAGGCCCCTAGTGAGCACCTCCCCCATTTTTCCTTCCTTGCTCCCTCAGGCTTCTTAAAGAAAACTGTTCTACTGTTTAGGAAACTGCATGTGAGAGTCATGCCTGTAGAGAGCTAATGCAATATTGCTGTGCTGCAGAGTGAGTATCCCTTTCTCTGGAAGCAGGGGAGAATAAAGCTTTCCCTGTAAAGAACAGACAAATTGGGTTTCAGATGAAACATGACAAAGAGTTTTGTCTTTTCTCCCCAAATTAAAGTATGCTAGTTTAGGCTGATTCTAGGGAGAAAATGTTTTATGACTAGATGATCAAGAGGCCAGCAGCTAACACTGATTTAGCCAGCCACAAACTAGGAAACTAGATCGGATCAGTTCATCTGACTTTGTTTGTCAAAGACAAAGCGAGACAGCTGCTTCTAGAGCTGCTGTAAAACCTGAGTAGTAACACTTGGGCAATAGCCTACCCCAAAGTTGCTGGTCAGCCCCAGATGGTTTGTGGTTGTGCCACGCTGTAAAGCTTTGGTAGCTGCTGATGCTGTGGCAAGGCCCTCTTTTATCTTCAACCAGCTTTTGGGGTCTGGATTTTTATCTATAGTTTCTGCTGAAGGTTCTCAGTGCAGATTCACTGTCTGTTACAGAAAAAAAAAAAAATTTTACTCTTTTATAAAGTTATAAATACTTGTGTAGTATTTATTGTCTAAATAACTGGCTAAATATTCTAGAGCCCTGAGATCTTTGATGGTATCTAGAAACAATGACTTATAGAGGTTATTTGGGAACCTTCAACCAAGATCTGCTATACAAAGTGGTTGTCATAGGATATTTCTGTTTACTACTGCCTATTGATCCCTATTGCTCTTTGTAAATGAATATCAACACCAAGTAAAACAACACAATAGGATATGCAGTGAAGATGTAGTTGATGTTTTGGGCTTCTAGCATACCAATCCATTCTTTTTCAGTGACAGAACTCCCCAAAGTAATGAAATTATTACTGCTGTCAGTTAAGTATCAGCCAGATCGTGTACTCAGTAAGATCTGAACAAACCTTTTATCACTGCAGGGATTTCAGACACAAATGCAAACAGAATGTTGTTCTACCCTCTGCACCCCAGAAACTACGCTGCATAAAGAGCTGGGTGGCAAGGAAAAAAGAGCCCTGGCATTCACACATTTCACTCACAAACCTGACCATGTGGTCAAGGAAGCCAGGGAGCTTCTGGACACAGCAAAGCTTTCCCTTCAGAGAAGCTTCCTGTGAAAACTCACAGCTGTTCCTATTATGAATCCAAACCTGCTTTGAGTTCAGGTGCAAGTAAACCTGAGGAATAGTAGTGTTTCAAAGGAACAAAGGCAAGGTGATGACTTTGCTTTGTACTTTTATCCCACCTTTGCACTTTCCACCTACTTTGGCTCTTCATCCCCTGGGCAAAGCATGACTACAGGTGGTAAATTTGAGAATCATTCCCATCTTAAAGAAAAAAGTAGATAATGGAAACAAGCAAAGCCCTCAGAGGAACAATGAGCCCTACTGGAGGTAGAATTTCAGGACTGGCCAAGACAAAACACCTTTCTATCCACTTCCTTCACCCTGCTGACCTATTAATTTCTTGGTAGTTGATGATGCTGCATCAGGTCCCTTTTCTGTCAACTACCAGCTTTTGGGGCCTTGGATTTTAGTTGCACGTTCTGCTAAAGAGTCTCAGTGAATCTGCATTGTGTCAGCAACAAGCAGTTGCTACCCCAGCCTAGTTCCCTCCTTGGCTCTTTTTCTCAACCACTCTCTCACTGTCACCCTCTGTTAGTTCTGCCATTGCATCTCATGGGTTTTAACTTGTTGTCCATTACTAAAATATATTAATTACAGAGAAGATTGCTTTTATCTGCTGCAGTCCTAGAGAGATTTTGAGATTCATGGCTGGATAATTCATCTTGGTATCACCTGCCTCTGAGGAAGGGAGAGTGATGGCTGAGAGCTTGCTGTTTTGCAGCAAATGTTACTGAAGGGCATCAGTATGACCTCCAGCACTTACAGATGGGAAAGTAAAATCTCCCAGAAGTTGTTTTAGTTCATTGTATGGGTCATTAGGGCAATTCTGCAGAGATTTCTCCAGTTGTAACCAAGGAGGACCTGGTAAAGAAATGTCTGTTACAGTAAGCAAAGCAGTTTTTCTCTTTCAGCCTTTTGTGTATCATCTTCTTTTCTTGTTGAAAGGTCCTGCTTTCAGCTCTTCAGCTGGCACAGTTTTTATGGCAGTGCTGATCACTGGGTTTTGTTGCAGTGGCTGGGGGTGGTTTGAGGCTGTGCCACTTCCCTATTAAGCAACACAAAGCCTATCCCAATCCAGGTACAAAAAAAGGCACATAGTCCTCTAGTAACACAGACCTGGTATCCTGGATATGGAAAATTTATCTTCAAATACATTGGTAGTTTGGAAAGCCAAAAGGAACTGTTAGATCCTCAAGTCCTTAACCGGATCCTTAGTGTAACATTTCAGTAAGGATACAGAGCTAACGAGCCATTGCATCACTATGATTTCTAATGGAAAAACATTTAAGCTTAATCTGAAGACAACATTAGGAAGCCTCATGACCTCATGTCCATAGGTTTTGTTTCAAGGGGTACACTGCCTGCAGCTGCTGCATCCCTCTGGGCTATGCAATGGGAGTAAGCGTCTACTGGCCCTTACAGAACAACTCTTCCAGCTACGAGGGAAAAAGCTGTTTTCTAGGCAAACCCAGAAGATGTGTTTTCTAGGCTCTTCTTCCTCAAAAAGACATTTATTAAAACCCCATCCAGTTCTTTCAGATAAAACCCACTAAAGCAGGAGGAAGCATACCCGAGTGATGGGAAAAAAAAGTAAGAAATCAAGATAAGGGGTGCCCAGTGTAACAGCTGATCCCCTTTCCTCTCTCTCTGCTGCCCCTGCCTGAGAACAGTTGTTGCCTACAATTAGCGACCAAGGAGCTCTTGTACCTTTCTATCTTCTTCCAGAAATTAATATAACTCATTTCTTTATGGCAGGTCTCCAGGACCTAATGAAAAGCACCTTTTCTGTTCCCCTAAGGTCATCTGGACTGGGAAGAAGGCTGTGATTTGCTGGTTTCAGCCATCTAATTAGGAAAGGGGTTGTGTGAATAAGCAGGTAGCTTGGGAGCCAATCTTTCGTGAACACCGCAAATTTCATTTGTGCAAAGAGAAATGTGGGGCTTAGGCTGAATTATCAAATTAATTATAACGAGATCACTTGCTTTTGCAGTGATTTAATTATCAAAGATTTTCTAAATTAAGGGAGGGGGGGAACCAGAAGAGGGACTGAGCATTTCCTGAGGGAAATGTCATGTTGCTAGTTGCATCACTTACTTAGAGACATAAGGCCAAGGTCATTAAGGAAGGCGACATGGTACAATCATTTGTGATGGTTCATGTTACCAAGCACCAGCTTTTCCAGGATGCAGCATATATACTGCCACATAGAAATAAATGTGTAAATCGAAGCATTCAAGTGAATACTTTGAGGGCTGAAGACCACTATTGTCCACCGAACAAAGTGTCAGCCACTGCCATATTTATTGAAGCCACATCAGACAGAAAGATGGGAGAGCAAAGAATTGAGGCCAGTTTCACAAGTAATTAATTGAGTCACAGAAAATTAAGTTCTAAGAGAGAAATCTAGGACAATGGTCAGAGCTGCATCAGGAAATGAGCCTGATCCTCAACATACCACCAAGTACAGGAACCATTTCTAGAAAAAAATATTAGTGGATATCTGCAAGATTAGCTAGAAGACATCAAAATTCCCAGTTTAAAGCATCATGGGAAGATGAAGTATGCTGAAGACAGGTAAGCCAGTCTGCACCAGCCTAGTAGCAATGCAGTCCAAAACCAGGGGCTTAAAAAAATATATTTAAACCTTTTAACCGCAGAGTGAAAATTGGCACTGTCCCATGTACTTCTGCGAGGAACAGCAGTGCTAATAAAACATTAAAATGATGGATACCTTAACACTGCCTATTCTCTCTTAGCATATTAGACCTCCTTCATCCTATGAACCCATGATGAAATAAATCATCCATCATGAAATGGATCACAAACCATCAAGCAGACCTCTGATACCAAATGATCTGCTCCATGAAGCTTTTTGGGACAGCTGCATTCTCTTTCACCCATACCCAGAGATTTTCTGCCTTGTATTTTTGTGCTACATAGAAACCTAGTAATAGATAAGACAAAGTTATAGTTCCCAGGCATCAGCAGCACAGATCTTACTGTCTGAATTTGTTACCACTGCTCTTGTTTACTCATGGAACTAGCTCCAGGCCTTGTGTCCATATCTTAAATCAGGAACTAAGCTCAGTTCAGATTTATGTACCAGTTAAACCAGGCAGCACTCATCTGCCCCATCATTAGCTCTAAAGCTAATAGCGTACCACTTAAATTTAATCCCAGTTTATCTCCATGTTGCCTCAGAGAGTTGCTGCATCATTTTAAACAAACCTTTCTTCTGACAAGGCTTTGGCTTGGCCTTGTACCACTTTGTGCTGCTGAAGCATTGTGGCTGCAAGTCAGGAGCAGAGTAAACCATGTAACAGCCAAGTTAAACCCTGTGACTTTGGACACAGACAAGCAGAAAGGCATTCAAATGGGCTTCTGTTCTTACTGCCGAGCATTGTCAGTAGGGATACTATTTTAACTGCTTTATCCTTTCTGGTACATTGGTTTGCTTCAGGATTGCAGCAGAAGGTAAAGAAGCTCCAACAGCACATCAGGAAATGAAAGTGGGGCTCAAGCCATTAGAAATATTGGGTGGTATTTCAATATATTGAGACATGAGCAAGATCAAGGGCAATAGAAATGCTGCTCTTGCTGCTCGGATGTGTGGCACTGGAATTCTACTGTACATGTGCACTCTCTTCAGCTGCTCCTCTGTAGTTCTTTCTGGCAGGCCAGCATGTTTCCTGTGTAAGAAACTTACCCTCTTTCTCAGATGAGTTATCTGAAGTAGCTCAGACACTTTAACGTTTCTTGTCAGACTCATAAAACAAGTCTGACCTCAGCTGGCAATGAATCTGATGTGCTGTGACAGTCACAAGCAGGGCAACAAATAAAATTATTAAATGTCAGTAGATTTGAGAAAGACCTCAATGTCCCATTACCAGAAAGAAGATGATGTGTCTCCAGAAGTGACAGTCCCAATTTCTGCATAGAGGAATGTGTGAATGTAGAGACTGATGTACCATGTTTTATTAACGTAGGTTTTCTTTGAAAAGTGTTATTCATTTGTGGACCTGGTCATACCATTAGGTCTGAGACTGTGATTTTCTGTGACAGAGCAGGACAAAGACCTCTGTTGTCTTAATTTATTTTAAAAAACATTTCCCTGCCTGCAGAAAACAATTCATAGGAGAAGACAGCTTCTATACCATAGGTTGCATTGCAAACTTTGTGGACATTGTATACAACATCCAGGCAGCTTATGGAATTATAGCCCTGAAAATTAAATACCTCAGAATTTGAGAGGGCAAGAGAAATTTTATGGCTAGAAAAAGTAGTGGTACAAGTCTTCCTTCTACTTCAAAGGAGCTCAGCTATTTCAGGAAGATTTGGAGATTTAAATTCCCTCCAGAGGACTTATATTTAAATTAGCAGAGTTGATTATACTGCGAGTTGTTGAGATGTTGTTCTTCAGTTGCTGGACTTTACTCACCTCCAGTGTAACTTAAGCTACATCACTGAAATGGACGGGAAGACTGATCAGAGGGACCTTCCAAAGAAAAATCACTGGCAGCATAGAAAATACATTTCACCTTTGCTATTTCCTTTTAACTGGTGGCAAGTGCATTATTTAAAAGTAGACTGGGTGAAGTAATTGTAAATGTACTGCAGAGAAGAGCCTTCACTGTGACAGGGAAAAGAGATATTTCCTTTCCTAATAACTCTGCTTTTGGTGAGAAGGAAATACGTTCACTCAAGTCACTGCTGGGTGGATGCACAACCAGGTGCAGAGAGGGCGTGCCAGTTTAATTGTGGAACTTGTAACACTTCATCTACTGCTTTTCCTTACTGGTAGCTGAACTCTTGAATAGTCTTTGCTCACCAGAACATCCAGCAAGTGAGAGAGCTGAGGATGAACTGACTGGTGTGAGGAAACTTCAAGGAGCTGCAGCTCACCACAAATGGTGACCTCTTGGGATGTCCTTTGGGTTTTTGCCTAGAATACAAACACGAATACCTGGACGTCACCCTAGGCCAGAAAGAGTAAAGCAGGCAATAAATTTCTCAACTGTTCTCAGTTCTGTACTGTGATCTAAAACCCAGCAGAGAGGCAAGCTAAATCTCTTTTTTTTTCTTTTTCTTCTTTATCACCACAGAAAAAGCACATTCATTTTCCTAAAAGTGACCAGCTCTTTTCAGTCTAGTACAGCCTGGAGCTTTCCTACAGTCCCTATGAAATAGAGGAGAGACCATGCTGTGCTTTGGCAATAGAAGTCACCAGAATCAAACACTTGCAGCCACAATTATATTCTGCAAAGGAGCTAAGAGCTGCTGGGGTTTTGCTGTGGCAGTGAGTGATAAAGATTAGCTAACCCTGCTAATGAGATATACAGGTACTTAGTCTCAGAATTCAGGAGCAGTTTGCTGATACCCAACCAACCAAAAAAGCAGATGCTAAAACCTTATTTAATATTCTGCTGACAGCGCTGTGGAGGTTACATGTGAATAAATGGGAAACAGCTGCCCACTGCTGCTTTTCCACTGCAGCCCTGTCCAATATGACCCACTCACTGAATTATGAACATTGCAATGAACTCTCTTTGCTCCCGTGAGCTGTGTGTCAGCCTGAAGTGGGCTGGGAATGAGGGAGGATGACTTGGAGAGGACAAGGATGGACAGTGTACAGAAAGAGTTACAGGGAACAGGAAAGAAATTGAAGCGGGGGGACACGACTATATTTTAAGAAGCAAATACTGCTAAAGCAGCAGTAAAGCTCAGATCTGAGGAACTGACCAAGTACTAGAACTTGTAAAAGGTCTCTCCATTCTTTTAAGAGTACGTATCTTGATCGCCAGCAAGTTTTGAACAAGGCTTCTCCAGTGGCACAAGCATGAGCTGCTATATCTTAAGCTACGAAGACAGGTTTTGTGAAACATAACAGGCCAATCTCTGCTCTGTGCTGAGCAACAGGCATTGGTCAGTGGGTTACACCAGTCCACTTCCGGTTGCAGGCTCAGAGTTGTGGTGGGGTAACATCCAACACTGATATGGTGAATTCTAAAGGGTCTGCCACCTATATGACATTAGGTAGGCTAATTCAGCCCCCAAGGGAACACAGAGCCTTTACATGCTGCAAGCCACCTGTTAGCCTCCAGCAGCTGAGTAATGCAGCTTTTGCAAAGAACCAAGGGACCAGGTCCCACCCTTAGCACTTGTCAGGCCACACCTGGAATATCATGTTCAGTTTTGGTCCCTGCTATAGAAAAAAATGTAGACAAGCCAGAGAGTGTCCACAGAAGGGCCACCAAGATGATCAAAGTCTGGGAAGCCTGCCATTTGAGGAAAGGTTGAGAGAGCTGGGTTTGTTCATCCTTGGGAAAAGAAGGCTTAGGGGAGACCTTATCACCAGGTTCCAGTACTTAAAGGGTGGCTACTGAGAAGATGGAGACTCACTTTTTACAAGGAGTCATACAGAAAAGATGAGGGGTAGCGGGAACATGCCTTCTCCTCCCTATTGCACAAGACTAAAATCCTAGGAAATGGAAATGGGGATTTTGTTGGCATTAGCAGGTAAGATAGCAAATTACTGTCTGTTCCAGAAGTGGAAATTAAGCATTTGAAAGCTTTACAGAGAGCATCACTTGCACTGAACAGACACTGTCACAGACTTAACATTTCGTAAAGTCATTGCCAGAGAAGGGTCGAATGCCTTTGCACCCCCAGTGGCAGTCACATGGGTGTACGGAGAGTAGACCTGGCCCAGAATGTTTAAACATCTTTAATCTGGATACTTGGGATGTCTGTTTAAATAACAACAGGGACCTCCCAGAGAAAACGTCAGCCCTCAGCAACAGCATGGCATCTATCAGGTGTCTCTTTTCAGTATCCTCCCCTGCACAATGCACATCTCACTAGGCCACTACTACCCAGCAAAGAGGCTTCCTACTGCATCACAGGACAAGAAGCCTCTCTCTTCAAAAGAACATCACCTGATATCAGTGCAAGGTCTATACAGCAACATGGTCAGTGTTTGGAGCTGATGCCTAGGCACTAGAGAAGTCTGGGGTTTAAGAATCTGGGAGAAGTTGGCAAAGTCATTCTGGGGATGGATAAAACCTCCTGCTTTCAGAGAGAATTGAGTGAGGTTGTGCAGAGCAAGGCACGGTGTGGTGTACATCTGAGATCTGAAAGAAAAAAGGACCAGGCAATCAAGAAGTGGACTTCAATTGTGTCATGAAGGAGAACCATGTGGTGAATTTTTCTGAGTACCGTTCTTTGTATGGAAAACATGTCTACATCTATGAAAAGTGAAGCAATAAAGCAACTTTTGTTGATAGCATGCTAAAAATAGAGAGATCAGTCTTCTGATAAAAAGGAAGGGATGTTCAATAAGCTTTTTGTCCAGTCTCTTCACAGAACAGAGACTTTCCAGACAACTTGATCCTAAAGACAGAAGGGAAATGTATTTCATGGCACATAGGCTGGGAGGGGGGACTAAAACTGGCTATTAATAATCAGGCACACAGTGACATTTATTCTTTGCTTCACCAAAACTTAACAATAATTAAGTGTAACTGACCATTGAATTTGTTCTGTTGCTGACCCCAGAGGCTGGGGAAGAGGGAGCTTGTGACTGCTATTAGACAAACAAAGGCATCAAATGGAAACACCCTTGGCTTTACCATAAAAGTATAGTAACTGTTGTCATGACTCAGACTGAGAGTCTGTCTAGGCTGACACGCTGTCTCCACCGGTAGCGCAATGTGACGGATGCTAAAAGTTGTTTTATAAAGAAACCTCTAGTGAAACAGAGTGGGAACTCAAACACAAACACTACGCAGTTGTTTTTAATTTGTTTTCATCCTGCCTTCTCTCTTCCTCTTCAGCACTCTAAAAGCACCAGTTGGGGATTAAAGTCTGGAACTAGGCCTCAAGACCCATCTCTACTTAGAATTCCCGGGTAATGTTGGTTCCTATTTTGGTGATGATAGTGTAGCATCTTTTCATCCAATGAATGAATGACGAATGATTTAAAAATTGTTTTATGTGATGTAATTCTTTTCCTGCTCCCTCACCACAGCAGAATAAAGTGGGATACACAGGGTCACAGAGTGCACAGTGTCAGGGCAAGGCATGGGGTCTGTGTCCCAGCACAGAACCACGGGGCTCTTTGGCAGTAAATGGCAGATGTTAAGGCACAAATACTTCAGGGCAGATGCAAGAGCAGTGCTCAGTGAGTCATGGCAAGAGAGGGGGGGATCCCTGCTACTTGGAAGGATTGTTCCCGGGAAGTGGATAAAAGACAAATACCTGAATGGTTTATGATGCAAAGAAAGAAAGTGGGGCTATTTTTCCCACTCTGATGTCCCTGACTATTTCATGGACAAGTACTGATGGGTTCTCAGGTTCACCCACAGGTTAAATACAAAAGAGGTCTTATTCCCAGACACATCTGCAATGCTGATATTTGTCCCAGGAGGCACTATATCCCTCTGCACCAGAATCCATATGCAGACAGAGACCATCAGGAACATCTTAGCTGTAAGAAGAATTTTCCTTTGTGGCACAGGTAACCATGGGCAGTCACCCAATGACAACAGGGCTGAGCAGCACTGATTCAACACACTTTTTCAGACCCATGTTCCATCAAGAACCTTACTTGAGCAAGGCCATATTGAGAAAGCAGATAGATGTGGGATAATCTGAACCCTTGGAAGATATAATCCAATGCCATGCTAATGGGCTTTTGTATCAATTGAATAATTTTTAAGTTTAAACTATGATAACTCTTTTAGTACAACTGGCAATAGCCTAGAATTCCTGTACAGAACAGATACATCCAAAGGGAAGGTTTCTTCAAAGTTGCAGTGAAAACTACTGGCAGATCAGAGATGGCAGTGTTTGCATCCATGGCTGTTTTTCACTGTCCTGCTGTAAAGATTTCAACCACGTTTCCTCCAAATGGGTTTAGAAAGAGTTCATCCAGCCCTGGATGGAAATGCTGATATCTGAAATGTTGGAGTGTGTGGGTGGGCAGAGTTCTCTCAGCTGCATATTTTGTAAATGAGAACTGAGAAAAGGGATTTTTCTTCTTTAAGACTGGAATTAAAACAAACAAACCAAAGAAATAAAAAGTAATGTAATAGGGTCATCACAAAATTGTTTTCCTTTTAGTATAAACTGATGTAATTATTATTTAATGATAGCAACTGAAGAACTGGTCCTCTTCAATATAGGCATCAGCCCATCTGTTAACAGTGAATCATGCAAATAATGTAACATTAGAGAACAGTTTAACTATTTGTGGATAGCATTCCCCATACTCTACGCACTGTGCAATCAGCTTTATCATCATTAGTGAATACCTGAATTTATGAGCTCTGGGTTCAGATCAAAATACCATCCTGCATAACAGTGAACTCCAGCTTTAGGATGGTTCTGCTCAAGATTTGAATTCTAAAGAAAAAGCCTTTTACTGATCAGCACTGTAATTACGGTGCTGCCTGGCAAGTTCAGGCAGTACCTTTGACTGTAACAGGAGAAGAGGCACATGTTTTAACATGTATGATTGTATTTGAGGCCATCCTTATATCATCTGTGCTGTGAAAAGCACGTTTCAGGGAATCACATGTAAGCCTTAACCCTACAAGCTGTTCCTGCAGGCAGAAATCTGTGTGAAGCCCACAGGACTCAAAGGGCTCTTTGCACACAGACAGGCCCAGCTCTGGGTGGGCTGAGATGGGCTTTGTTGTGACACTATGGTCAGTGGCTCAAGAGTACCTCACCCACTTGCCCATGGACCAGTATTAAGTCACATTGAACGCAATACTCCACAGCCAGAGCATGGAGCCACGCACTGGGGAAATGAGGTGGGCATAAAAAATTAAAGTTTTCAGGCTCCTTCAAGAAAGTTCCAAGTTTCAGGAAAAAAACAGACAGAACACTGAAGTATAAAACATGCACATTACAAATGTATACATGCTTCAAGTGTTGGTTTTAATACTGAGAGGTCCATGCCAAGTCTTCCCTGTGGCAAAAGCCCTGTGGTGAAGACCGGATGAAAAAAATTCCATGAATGACCCAGTTCCCAGAAAATGCTGCGCTGTCCACATGGATTATTTGCCCATCATGCAGCAAAACAACCTAGTCTCCTGGAAGCTGATCTGCTATCATGTTGCTAAAATAAGGCCCAGTTTTAAGTCTTTATTTTGCGTTGTCATCAGTCATGTTAAGATCATGTGATAAGCAGTGTAGATGGGCTGTAAGACAAGCGTGATCTGGAGTGTTAAAAACAAGTGCCCATTTCAAGTGACTAAAACAGAGTGGCTCGCTGTTATGCAAGCACCTCTCAGGTTGTATCTTAGCAACTGGCCAGCCAAAAACAGATGATCCACACTTCTGAAAGTTTCTCCAGGCTTACCTGAAGCTCTTGCATCTAGAAATTGTGCTGAACTCCCTAAAAATAGGCACTACTGCAAGAACTGTCCTACTTCAGCAGGAATAATTATATTCCAGACCATGGACTGGAGAACACAGGATCTGTTTTAAGTTCTATACCTGATTCATGGTTCAACTAATTTTTGCAAAGGTCCACAAGAACTTGTGTGAGACCTTGATACTTTTAGTTTGGATCCATGTGGGACCTGCTTTTTAGATACCCCTTGCTCAAAGGGTTGTCCATACAACCCTGCTCATTTCCAGCTGGCCTCACCTGAGCTAGCTCTCATCAACTTACCTACAGCACTAGAATTCTCTTCTTTGAGTGGTGTTAACATTATTTTGGGGACCTGCAATGCCTCCTTCACAAGCACACTCATGAAAATCAAGCTTAGGACTATTTCAGACAGAATTCTGTGCAGGACAACATAGCCCTTCACTGACAACAGTAAATCAAATTAGAAATGCTCCTAAAAATTAGCAGTAACATCAGACTATGCTGAATTTCTTCAGTTATCTGTGGAAGAATAAGTTTCTATAAATAAACTGAAGCACTGTGATATTTTTGATGAAAAAAGTTCAAAACAAAGCCAAATTGTCAAAACAGCCCCAAGCCTTTCAAAGCAACAAAACTCTTTTAGTCCAAACACACGAGCACTTTCAGACACACTGTACTGGACAAAACAAGATTGTGTGGGAATGCAGAGAGGCAAAGGCACTCGGCTCTCTGGGGCAGTGGGCACATGACCACATGCATTTGCGTAGTACTTAGCATTGACAGATATTTTATGGGGGGTAAGGCACTAATAATGTTTTCCTGTTCATGAAAAACAAATGAGACAGACAGAAGTCAGTACATTTTCTGGGGGCCCTTAGTAAGCTCCAGGCAATTTTCTTTGCTTTCTATCTCTATACCATGGACTACAGCATTTCTCCTTAAAATTGGAGGCAGCGAGACCTATTTCACACAAATCTAAATGAGCAATAATTATTTGAAAGTCCAAACATTCATTAGCAACTCCTGATTCAAAACCTACTGAAACATATTTTTTACGTATTCCACAAGCCTGTTTGTGATATAGATCATCTGCCACTCAGTGTTGTGGCCCTAAAGACAAAACGTATTAAAACAAAAACATATTTACAACAGATTCCACTCTGCCAAGACAAAGAACACTAAGCGCTGTCACTTGCTTCAGCATCTCTTCCATAGTGCTTTACACTCTTTTGTTCATAGCACTTGTACAGTTCTAAGTGGGAATTAGGAAGCATCCTCCTCTTTCAAAGAACAACTCCCCAGACAACCACCTTAGGCAGTTCCAGTTATCTATCTCTCCTCATGGCAGCAAGGGGCCTCCCAGTACCTCTGTGGATGGCCAGGGTAGGGGTGGGGAAGGCAGGGAAGGTAAAGGACTGGCCTTTTTCCACGTAAGATGTGTAATATCAGCTGAACATCTTGGGAATTGGACCTTGTGGCCTCTAAGGCTAGAGAGGGGCTGAGCACCTCTTCAAGGAGATGTCCAATGGCTAGCTACACTGTACAGCTATGAAGCCTGTAACAGCCACAAAAGCCGTTAAAAATCAGATACTTGGCAGTCCTCTTCAATACTGTCTGACTGTACCTCACAGAGGGACTGTAACTGTGAAGCGTCTTGAAATACAGAAGTGCTAAGTACGATTATTATTGCCTTAAGTAATGAATACTACTAAAAGTTCACAGTGCTGACTTGATTTCTAAGCCATCTGGTGCAGATTTCTAGCAACACTCTTAAGGGAGAAGTGGGTGAACTCCCTCTAAGCCCTTTGAAAGCTAGTAAAAGTTCAGGCAAGCTCGGTCAGCCAAGCTCCCATCCAGGCAGGGATTAACCATGTGGATGAAGGAGAGAAATTGTTTTAACAGGAGGAAAGGGAAGGACAATAATGGAGAAATGGTGAGTTAGTATTAAATGTAACCTCTATACAGGTGGAAAATATGTCCAAACAGAGAACACACTTCAGACTTAACAGCTCTGAGTTAAAAGTCTGCTCTAATTTAGCACAGTTTCTGCCCTTAATACTGAAAATTCAGCCACTGCCTCTTTTTTCTCTGTCATCTTTGACACGGGCACAGGCACTTACCAAGTTATGGCTCTTTCCTGAGTTCAACACACAGCATCTACATTAGCAAAAGAGACCTCTGCTTCAACCGGGTCCTCCCACACACAAACAGAAACATGCTGAGGGCTTGAATAAACCATTCTGGAATGTGTCTGCTATGAATGGGACATGGAGGAGAGGAGTGCTCAGCTCTTTCTCCATTCACTGCAGCTGCACTGAAAGCAACTTTTAAAGACCCACAGTACGCATTTACTGTGTTCACAGGATTCATGCACTCAGGTAACAGAAGAAACCCTATAGGAATATACAGATTATACTCACTAACAATCATTCAGTGATCTTATTTCCTCTTCGTTAAATCCAAATTTCACCCTAAGACTGGTGTGGGACCATTAGGAGAAAGATGTGTAAAATGACCCGATACAAAGCTAGAGACACAGGTCTATCAATGCAAAGGAAAGAACTTAATTTCCCTGGTCTTTTGCCCCCAAATTCTTAATGGCTCCTTAAAAAATTACTTTCACTAGGCTCATATCTCTGTGTATTTCCAGTGGAATTAGTATACCTTCATTTTATGTAGCACAAATTTGTCACTGATTGGCCCAAAAATTTACATAAAGAGAAAGCCTTACATACTTCTCAACAATTTAGGAATTCAGCAATCAGTCAGTCAAGCATTCATCAGCCTCAGCTGGTATAAATTGTGGCATTATCTAAAATTCATCTGTCTTTATTATACCCTGCTACAGAGGAAACAAGAAATCTAAGTGTACCCATCCAACAAACAGCAGTTTGGTCCTACAAAAGGGAGAGAATTTACTGCAAAATCAACAAAGGGAAAGAAAGCTGAGCAGAGAAGCTGGATTGCACGGACAGGGAGAGCAAGCCTTTCATTTCAGCACTGCTCATTAGCATTATACAGAAAGCAGGGTTGCAGGATTTCAACACGTCTGTCTCTTCTGGGACTCATAATGCAGCCAGCAATATAATTTGTGGTTAAATAGAGCACTCGCTTGTTTGTTCTGAAATAAGAGGACTGTATCCAGGGTTTGGAGGTGCTGGCAGGTAGTTTGTTGGTAAAAGAGTAATTGTACAGATTCCAGGGAAAAATACACATAGTCTTCTTTCTGGTTTATCATCATACTTTCATTCCTATGTGCCCAGCAGGGAATCATGGCACAGACTGCAATACTGGGCACTGCACATGATATTACAACAAAGGAAATGTGAAATAAAATCAGCAAAGCTGCCTTGTAAGTCTTGAATTTCAGAGGGTTCATCCCACCACAGAAATGTTGAGAAATTGCATTATTTCCAGGGACTATGTTTTATTTATCTAAAAACTGCAATAATACACTGTGCGTGTGAGGTCCAGAAACAGAAGCCCTTGGAGAGATGGATTTATAATAGAGGCTTCCACCCCAGGAGGATGAAAGAGTTGTGCAGCTCTGGGTTTCATTACCCTCTGGCCCCTCTGTGCAGGCTCTGGCCATGGGGAACCAGAGAGGGAGAGCTATTCTGGAGTCAAGTTTTGAGATTAAATGTCTCTATTTCATCCCACAGAAAGCTACAGAGAGCAAATGAACTTGTCTTTCCCAAACATCTGTGGGGGACTCATTTTCCAGAGGGGAAGCTTGCTCTCAGTGCCCCAGGCACAGACCATGAAAGACAACCTGTAGGCACTGGGAACTCCACAAGCCAAGTGGCCAGTGTAGGTCTGTGGGTCAGGTTCACCCCATGAGATGCCTCCAGCCAACCCACTTGCTGAGGCACAAGGGACATCAACATGAGAAACAGGGCTACACGCAGCTCAGTGCTTAGAGATGAAAACTGCAGCTACTCTATGTGCTGGTCACCTCCAGCTGTGCTCCGCTGCTGGTGAAACCTTGGGGCTTGCTGCAATGCATCCCAAACTAGCATCTGTCCCCAACACACTCAGCCACCCTCTGTTCACCATCACCCTTCTGAAACATGCACACAATTAAAATTATAGTGATTCATAGTGGTTATAGTGATTAAATTATAGTGATTTGGTTTACCCTAATTTGTGTTGTAACTGGAACAGGATCACAAAACTTCCTTACTTTGTCAGCTGCAGGGGGGGGGGGCTAAAAAGTGCAGGTCAAAAGGTCTGGTTATCAGAGGGATCAGTATGGTTCTCACCTCAGCCTTGGTACCTTCTGCCTCATTTCTGTGATATTCTGTAGGTAGATCTGTGCTTCGCACATTCATAAATTGGTGACAATTTTTTTGACCACAACACTATTCAGAGAATATCTGTAAATCAACTAAACCAGCCACACAGCCCTTCCCAAACCATCAAACAACAAGTATAGGGGCAAAAATAAATCAAAAGCTCCTATGCCAAAGAATACTGCACGGGGACTATCCTGAGGGTCTCAGCTGAAAAATGACACTTGTCTGTCCATGGTTCCAGACAGGAACCGAACTGGGAGCTCTCACTAGGTAATCCTTCCCAAGAGACACAAAACAAAAAACCTTTGCACCTTCCAGAAAATTAAGAGAGAAACAGATAACCTGTCTTCCTGGCTCATGTCTTACTCCACAATTAGCAGGCAGCTCAGTCTTGTCTACCACTTGCAAGCACGAAAGGGTTAAGACAAACCTTGTACAAACTTTGCTGCGAGCTGCGCTCACAGCCTCCCTCCTTCCCTTCTTGCCTGCAGCTGAGCTGCAGCAGCATCGCAGCACTACCGATCCTCTCGCTCTGACTGTTGCCTACCGCTACCCAAGGAGGGGACTGCCTATTTCCATCCAAGCAGTGAAGCTCATGAAGAGAAGACTCCTTGCCCCCGACTCCTGTTGCCTGTGAAGGAAGGGCATCAGCAGTGATGCTGTTCAGCTAGACTGTCAGTTGACATCTGAAAACCGGCAGTAAGAGCCATCTCTGTCAGTGACCCATTTGAATTCAAGAGCTGAGGAGAAGAAAGTACACTGGGCAGGACTGTTTCTGAAAAGACAATATCCTGGCGCCAGCAATAAGACACCAAATATTTTCTGCACAAATCCCACTACCTGGGAAATGTTCCTAGCTAAATCACCAGCAAGCTCGTGGTCTGAACCAGCTGCTCTAGAGCCTAGTCCCAACACCCTGCCTGCTCTGAAAGGTAACTATGCTTTATTCTGTTCTCTTCCTATGCACTACCAAAGCTGAGACACTGCCATGCTATCTTGCACTTCAGCATGAGAACAAAAAACTGTCTGCCACTAAAAGAAGAGATACCTCCCCCCCTTTCCTCTCCGTCAGATCCTCCCTGGAGAAAATGCAAGCCATGGACACGGTTTAGGGATGGGTTCTTGTTTTTCATCAGAGTTAGGTTGATGGTTGGACTAGATGATCTCATAGGTCCCTTCCAACATAGACAATTCTATGATTCTATTGATACTTTATTAATACTTTAATGCTTTGTTTGCATTGATACTTTATTGATACTTTAATGCTTTGTTTGCATTTCTTCAACACTGATTTTTTTTCTCTAAAGATCACTTAGACAGAATACATCTGGTACTGTCTGTGTTCAAAACCAAACCTTCTTCTGCTTGCCAGCTAGTTCAGCACAGTTTAAATTAACAGCCTTGGAAAAGCCACACAAGTAATTGTTCTATTTTGTCCCACTTACCTCTTCGTCATAGTTTTAGTATCAGGTGGAAAAAGCAAAGGAGAACTCAGGAAAGTTGCTTTGACTTTCAGAGATGCCTTGCTGGCAAGTGGCACTTACACCAAATACGGGAGTAAAAGGAAGCGAGAAGGCAAGATAAGACATTCACTGCAGTTTCAAGATCCATTTGTACTGTCTGTCTGTATTGTTTAGGGGAAAATTTTTCTCTCTCTCTACTCCTCTGTCATGTTCAGAGATGCAGAGTAGGGCCACGAAAGCTTCATAAAAGCTCCCCAAAACCTGATAGGTGCAAGTGGAAGGATGGTAATTTCAGTACCCATGAAGTTTTGGTTCATTAATTTCCTGTGACACACTCTGAGAAGAAGTATTTCTGTTGTTTTGTTTGAGCGTTCTATTTTCATTACTGATTTTTATTAAATGAAATACGTTTGGTTTGTTATTTTTAAATCCTTGCAGAAAAATAACCACAAACTGATTTAAGAAGAAGTGTCTGCTTGGAATCAGTTTGTACCCACTGAGCATCAGTGAATGCTAATGGTGCTTGGCACCTCTCAGAAATGGGAGTATTGTCCAGCTGGAGAAGAATGACTAAGTCTCAATCAACAATTTAGATCCCGGGGAACATGGGCTCTAGTTATGCTGCTCTGCTCTATAACTTGTGCTTACTATCTCTGTCCATGGACGTGAGGGCTTCTCAGGGTAACCAGTGAGGTTCTGCCTCCTGTAATCTGAGCCACGCAAAGTTATAATGCTGACATGCTTTATACATGTTTTCAGAATCTTTGTGTATCACTTATTTTCACATGACCTTGGTCCCTACAGTCTTCAGGCTTATATTCCTTATGCAAAGCTAAATCTAACATCCAAAAAGATGTGCTCAATTGGTAGACTGAAAAGCAAAAATCTTTGGGGTTGCCTGGAGCTACTGAATTATTTCTAGTTCATTTTTGGAAAAGATGTAGTTATTTTCACAGCTTTCAATAGTCTGAATAGTTGGTTGCTCCTGACAATTCTGTAGTTGAGACCTAAGTAAAAGGCAAGCTGTATCAACTCCCCATTGCTAATTGTTTTTACTATTAATCCGCTCCTTTTATCAATAAATGAACTTTGCTAATTTAATGTCTTGGTTTGTAGCTAGTTATTGAACTTCAATAGCCTATTGTCCTTAGCATTATGCAGTCTAATTTTATGAAGTATGTAAAGCCATTAGGCACTCTGCTACTTATGGAGAGAAACTACCTCCAACTTTTGCACTTGGTAGAAGAGACATTGCTCTGTACTTTAACTCACACAAGTGTCGGATTACAGACTGACTCCATTTCATTATCAATAAGGAAATCGTACTGTAAAAACAGGCTTAATATGGCCAGTAGCCTTCACATCATCTATTTCCCACCTGCTGCTTAACGTAAGAATAGTTTTCATGGGTGAAGAAGTTCCATTAACAGGTTTGTAGTGTGAAAATCACAGAGTCATTGCCCTACAATTGAAAGCCAAAGTGCTTGGCTGCAACGCAACCTTTCCTTTCACGTCCCATACTTCTGCTGACAGAATAACTGCCTCCAAAAGTCAGCCCCTGGAAAAACACTGAGCAGCCCTCTTCTACCATGCTTGCCCACACCCTCCTACACAGAATCCACCACCTACACAGGGACTGCAGAAGTCGAATCCCCAGGCAATTTTTTCAATCAGCTTAGCCAGCCTATTAGTAAGTAGGATCTGGCCCCAAATTCCCTAAACCGGATCGCTGCTATCTCAAAAGCTTTGATACTGAAAAAGGTTTTGCAGTAGCTGGGAGGTAGTGTGTAGACAGTCCCTAGCACCCCTTCTCCAAAAAATAAGCACGTTGGATGTTTCCCCATCTCATGAGCCAAAGTAGGTCTGCCTTGTTTGTAATGAAAGCCTGAACATCAGCTTCTTGATGACCCGGGCCTCCAGATTTCAACCATCCCTCTCTGAAGAACAGCAAGGTGTTGCTCCCACTGGTGCATGTGGAGAACATAACTAAACATTGTCAATAAAACAGCTACAGCTTACAAACCGAAGGCCCATGACTGTCAAAATGCTTTGCAGCAATATGTCTTTTAGGTGAAATCTTCATCTAAGAGCATCAGCGGTTTTGTCATTTTGACCTAATGTTTTATTTTAACCTAACTGCCACAGTATATCACCATACTAATATTACTCTAGTTACATCTCCTGTAGGTATATAGGTAGTGAACATTATAAATGACCACATCACTGTTTCAGTACTAAAACCAAAATTCTGGTGTTATGAAAGCAGAACATGATGCTTTTGGATGCACCACTTACAGCAAAATTTTGGCATTTGCATTTTCTGTTTCCAGCTGGAAGAACTGAAAATGCTAAAACGTTAAGATTGTTCCCATTTCTAGTAAGTTCTACTCCCAGGAGGGGAGTGAAATATCATATCCTGCAGCAGAGTTGCCCCGGTGGGACAAGCAGGGCTCTGGATGCCTGCCAGATGCATGCCACCTCAGAAACCAAGGGTCCTGATAAAAAATAAATGAGATACACATAGTGGGACACACTGGCTAGATTTGCATCTTCCCTTCCCCTGTGACATCTAATTCCATAGACTGTGGGGCCTTCTCTTACCCAGAAGTAAGGAGTGAGTGTTACCAGAGGAGACCTTAACAATTGGATTTGCATGGCCTTCTCTACTGTTAAACACTCAGTGCTCCTCCTGATCTCAAGGTGTATCACAGGAGCATGACAAGGGTTTTCTTACCTATTTGTTCTAAAGATACCGCATATAGACCAGGCTGCATTGGTACCCCGTTTCATTTCTCGCTCTTTCTCTCTCTCTCTGTCATTTTTTTTTCCTTTTAGATACACAACTTTTCAACTGTTCCTAATGAGAAACTCAAAACTCCAACTCATTAAGCAAGTATCAGTAGCCCTGGATTGGGAGAGAAGAGAGTCCCCCAGCAGTCTGGCAAAGCAGAAAACAACCTTCCCCAGTTTATACAAGGATAAACCACCTGCTGTGGGAGAAAGCTGATTCAGTTTGTTTGGAAAACAACACTTGCGAAGACCAAAGCTGTGCAAACCTTTGCAGCTCAGCTTGAGAGAAGGACCAAAGCTTTTCGCCTATCAAAGAAGGTGACCTACCAAAAGAAGGACCAAAGCATTTTCAGGTCAAAATAAAAGCCAGATGGCAATGTAAAACACAAGTCTAATGCTTGTTGTCATTATAATAGCAACTTGCAAAATTATTTGCAAAGGCCTGTCTCATGCAATTTGCTGAACTGTGTGAACCAGCAGTCTTGGGACTGAAAGAATGAAGTGTTTCTTGCTGAAACCATCGTGCCACCTGTCCTAAATTTTCTCTCTTGACCTCCTTTGTGAGTCCAGTGAGGGAAGACAGGAAATCTGAGGGTAAATAGGGAAAATGAACCAAAGCTGACAGAAAGCAATGACTGAGATTTATTTTAAATTCAGTGGAAACCTGACTGGCCGTGTCCACTTGCCAACTCTGGCTACACAAGTAGACACAACAGTAGATAAATATGCCAGTCTCTATGTGTACGTGGGATTGTTCCTAACACTACTGGCTATCCTTCTCATATTGCTTTTCTCCATGCTCTTGCGCCTGAAGCATGTTATTTCCCCAATCACCACATCTCCAGAGAGCACTGAGAATGCCCAGCAGTTCACAGACGTGGAAATGCACAGCAGGATTCCTACCACTTAGAGACCCTAAACCAAAGAGGGCTCTGGGCTTGTGAAACATGTTTTGTTCTGCCAAATGGTGGTGGAAAGAATCTCTGCCTGCCTGCCGAGCTCTACGACTTATTGCACAACCATCAACAGCAGCACAGAGCATATGGAGAGCATCACACAGCTCAGACTGACTAGCTGGAACCCACTGGCTGTTGACACTACAGGCAACATGTGTGCAACACCCTCAATAAAATTTACATTACAGAAACCTACTGCTGTCAGGAAAGACTCATATCCCTCCAAAAGCCCTTGTAGAAGATGGTAAAAGCCATAAGAATGACAGCCAAAAGCCCGAAGAAACACATACTAGAATGCATCCTGGAGCCTGTATTTGCTGACCTATTCTTCTGCCCTTAAATTCCTTGCTCGTGAAAAGAGTTGAATCAACAAAGTAAACTGGTTTAAATGTGAAGATTCCATGGGGTACATACAGAAATTATTAGTGGTTTGGAAATTCTTGGGAAATTGTCCCATTCAAGAAGGAAAACCTTAAACAGCTTTTTTTTCCACTTGAAGGGCAGATTTACACAATGGAGTTTCAGAAGTATACAAATGTTTCACCACCTGCTGGAACTATGGGTTTCTGACATTAAAGACCCTTCAGTGGATAGCTGCATTCCAGATATCAGAAAGAGACAGAACTTTTAAAAGAGGAAAGAAAATAGAGATAAAATTTAACGAAGGTTTAAAATTAAAAAAAAAAATAATAAAAAAAGACATCATTGGGAAATGAGCAGAGGGAAAGAAAAAAAATGTTAAAAGATACTCTACCTGTCTTCCTTTATTCTCCATTACCTTAACTGAACTGAATATAAACATATTCCTGCCTTTCAGCCTTCTGTGTCACTCAGTAACTAAAATGCAGTGTAAAGTCTGTGAGTCAACGAACATTGTTCTCCTAAGAGACTCAAATTCTTAACATTTCCTCTAGTATCTATGTTGGGTTTTCTTTCTCAAAAGACAGACCAGTTACTCCAAAGCTTTTTTATTTGTTTTCCTCCAAAGAAAGTTGAAGAAATGCCAGGATCTGGCACTGCAATAATGAATAACGTGAACAGCTCTGGACATAGACTGGTAGGGAACATGCAAATGGAAAATAAACTCACTGAGTACTAAAAAGTAGGACTCGATTCAAATATCATGGTGGATCATTTGGAAACTACATTTATGAAACGATAATCTGACCCAGTCCTCTTACCTATAAATTATATACATAGATAGACTTTGCTTCTGCAGATGGAAAAGATGGAATCAAATATGGCATATCACTTCTGTGAGAGCCACTGCCTCTTACAGAAAAACTTAAGCAAGATTGTTTCTGAAACACCTCTAAAGGGCACAAAGTTTGCCCAGCTTATCTTCTTTATTACAGTCTAATTGTACCTTAGTGATAAAATCCCCTGGTGTTTTCCACATTTATTTGCCAATTCTCCTCATTGCCAATTCTCCTCTCTCTAAGGGCTGGGAAAGTGTAAACTCCCCACACAAAACCAGTGCTAAAATTAGAGAAGACACTACATGAACTTGCAATAGAAACAAGAAACCGTTTCTCAAATGTTTTGAGTACAACAGGTCTCCATATGGGTGAGCTGTTTGGACTAGGAATATGGTTTTTACAGCTGACTGTGTGTGTCGGGGAAGCAGAATGACAAGTAACTGGATACAGTGGTCCACAGGCAGGACTAGTGCTTTTCTTTCTGATACTGATAGGATCTAGTACATAGATACTGATAGTATTTAGTACAAAGCTATTTTAAAATGTCTTCCTTATGTTGAATAGCACCTTTTATACTCCATTAACCCCCACATAAGGAGGTTTAAATTGTGAAATCGCACAGTGACTGTGTACGGGAGTGCAGCAAACAATACAGTCAGCAATATTTCCCCATGCTGTGCTTGGGAAAGAAGGCAGGAGGCAGGTTGCCCTCAAGCTTTCTGACATGGGGACAACACACAGATATCACTAGGCAGGATGGTGGCTTCACACCCCATCTACAGATTGCCTCCTTAAGGACTGCTAGTCTCAGTACTGCACAAGAGCCCAAATTCTATGTGACAATTTGGACATTAGTCCAACTAAGACAGATGGCTACCAAGTTCATCAATGACTTTTACATTTAACAAAAATCTAAGTTGGCTTGGTGTCTGTCATTCTTTCAGCCACCATGAGGTACAGTAGCCCAGGCTCAACATCTGGTTTGTCCTGTGCAGCCTCCCAATTTTCTTGATGTTTCGCTCAAAAGCTACAACTTACTTAGACCATAAATGTTCTAACATACTAAATCAGCAACTAAACAATATCAGCCTCCCAGCACAACTATCTGTGGAAAAGTCTAATTTCCAAGAAGCTGCAGGACAGATTCAAATATTGACATAAAATATCAAACCTACTAATGGAAAAGGATAGTATCAGAATCTGAGTTGGGATCCAAATTCTAATTGCTCTGATCTCAGCTGAAAAGCCCCACAGAGGTGTCAAGACTCCATTCACTTCTTTCATACTAAAGAATGTTAATTCAGCAGTCTCACAACCCTTTAAAACTAATTCAGTAAATACACTGTAAATAAAAGCAATCACTTTATATATCATTACATTATATCACATTATAACTCAGGCAGACTGTATTTCTATATAGTACTGATAAGAAAGGCAGACCTATCTTCTAACACAAAAATAGCAAGTTTTCCTTTCTAAAGCTTCATTTACACAAACTATCTGTCCCATTTCATACATATACAGTCCCAGAGGCAATTACAGTGCCTCACTTGTTTGTACAATGCCAGCAAGTTTTAAAGCCTTTCCCACTGAGAAACAGAAGAATGCCTTTTCCCCCTTTTCATTCTCATTTGTAATGTCCAAGACCTGATGACTCTAAGGAAAGAGACTGCTGGGATGCATTGACCTGTGTTTGCTGAGTGGGCTTTAGTGGACTTTGGCATTCTTTGGCTACAAGGAGTAGCTACTGGAACTTGTGCATGGATTTGCTGCATCTTGGAGAACTTCAGGTGGCACATCCATACCCTTCCCCTCCAGCAGTGTTTCCTTACCACTTGTCCGTTGGCTCCAGAAAATCGGAGTTTTTTACAAAAATAAAGAAACATACTACTATCAGTGGTGAGTCACTGACTGCTCTGTACTATTCCCACACGTGGATCTGAGAGATCAGTTCACGTGTAGAAGCAGGCTCAAGTGGTGTCACTCATTTCAAACTAATTGTTGGCCTCAGGGAGCATCTGTGTAAGAAGACCCCCCCCATACCAGTCTGCGTAAGTATTACTTGAACCAGGACAGTTTGTTCCCATCTTTACTCCCATCCTAGACACTGTAAAGAAATATGACTATTTCATAAATCCATCACCTCCTCCATACCCTGCCTGCGGAGGAAGACAGCCACCTGTTGTTCTGAAGGAGCAGCAAAATGACTACAAGTTGCCATTCTTTGTGGGTGGGACTGTGAGGTCAGAATAAGCCTACAGTCACCAGAAAACCACCATGGCTCCTAAACCTCCCAGGGTATTTAGCCTAGGAGGCGTCAGGACCCAAGTACGGTGTAAGTCCCCAAACCATGTATATTGTACAGGATTTATGCTTGGGTAATCTCATCCACATGATTTCCATTCGTATCCATGAATTTTCTGCATTAACAAACCCTTACGTATTGAGCAGAAAGAGTTGATATGTAAAATATGTTCCTTCTCTGTGTCAGAATATATAAACATAAACGTATATTTTCATATCCTCACAGGGCTGCAGAGAAGAACCTAATTTTGCAAACAGCATAACTCAGCAGAGGATCAACCTTGCGATCCCTGAGGACCTTTTGTGATTTTACTTGAAAAAGAAATAAAAGATGGTTGGAAGCCAAAAAATATGTGAAGTCACACATCCATTGAACTGTCAGCATTCATGAAAACTTACTTGCATGCTCTGTCTTCAGTAGGAAAGACTGTCCTTATCCTGCAGTCACTAACATGGTAACTACTTAGGAGGTAACATCCTAGTGCAGATAGACAGCTGTAGCTTTAAAGCAGGTTAGCAGGAAAGGTGCAGACACCTCCTCCTGCCACTTGCCCTCTGCTGACAGTAAATGTTACAAGTCAATTTATGTGCTACAGATTAGGTATAAAGTTAGGCAACATTTCTGGAATGACTGTTTGGGGTTTTTTCAAATAAGATATATCTTCGTGGTGTGTCTACACTTCAGCTTAATTCTGGTATGGACAGAAAGTTTGTTTGCAGTCCTGTTCATTCGTGTGCCCTGCAAAAAATGTGCAGTCTTACAATGCATGACTAAAAATTCAGATGCAGATATATCTGAAAAGGGGAAAAATCACAAATGGTATTTTCTTGGTACATGAGCTGTCAACTTAGTTGTTGCCATTTTGATAGATAAATAAGCCTAGAGATGATGAAATCTGCTTGATAAATGCAGTGGGCTTAAAAAAAGACTAAATGGAATGTTAAGCAAAAAGCATCCAAATACATAGTTCTATAAACAAATGCTAAAGCTACAAGAGAAGATTTAAGAATATGTCCTTGAGGACTGGTAAAGATATCATTTCTAGTTACTGTTCCTTACAGATTTCACATTTGTTTACATAAAGGAACAGCACGTTATACATTCAATCTACCAAACACCTCGCCCCATAAAGCCCTCTGAGATCTTAATCCTCAGGCTTTTACAGAAGGTTGTGAAGTTGCAGCACAAATAAGAGCAGTCTTCAATTCCTGATGTTAATTCTGTGGTCACAGACAGCAAAACAAAGCCTGAAAAATCCCAATGATAAGTTGGTTCCTTGCACACTAGCTCTCTAGAATGCAGTATATGAAAATTTCCTCCTCAGTCCTTTCATAAGAGAGAACAGTTAAAGTGTCGCCTAAGACAGTTGATGTTAGGTGTGAAAAATAATCCTAACCTGAACCTGACTTTTGACAGATTGGAATTTTCAGAGGTACTCTAGGATTTCTTCAGCTGAAGGCAAAAAGAAGTTGTCCAGCTCCAGGCGATACTAAGTTGTGAAAGCAGATCTGGATCCAAGAGGGAAAGGTCTGTCCAATTCATATACAATTACTAAATAACCCGTTCCCTGTACTCCCACCTGAATTTCATGTCTATGTAAACTTGTCAACTGAGAAACAAATGATAAATAATTCAGAAGACCTTCACCTCCTTTCCTTCCCCTCTACAGTTATTAACCCTTTTCCAAAGTATAATTTGATCGAGCTAATAGCCACAGATTTCCTAAACTGACTCTCCCTGCATTAACTCTGCTTCACGGTCATAGCCCCACTCTTACAGTCCCATTTAAGAGCAACCAATTAAGATACAACAACAGGCACCTGCAAGTCAAACGAGAGTGCAGCAATATTCTTTGATACCTGAAATCTGTTCTCTACGAGAAAGAAATGTATCTTATTTAATCTGGGCTGTTATCCTGATAGTTGTCCCTCTTCAAGGTCCTGCAACACTTGCACCACAACAGCTACTGCCTGATGTTCATTCATGTAGTTGTATGAAAAAAACACATACTTACCAGCAACACTGGAGGATCAAGTAACACCCGTTTGGGATACCCTACACGTGATCAAAGATTAGTTGGACAAGCTCTCCCTTCAGATGCCGGGAAGATTCAGAAGGAAACTGGACTTGAGCTACTTTTTGAACTGTGTGGGCAAGCAGGTGCTGAATTGGGGCAGTCTTTACAGGATAACACAAAACCATGAGCTGAATCTGAGTGTATTACAGGCTTATCTCCCAACATCTTCCCACTATTTTCCCATGTCCCTTAAACTTATCAGAATCCTGTATATGGCCCAGAACTCATGGGTGGCTGTTTCCAGTGCTGCGCTGCACAGTGCGGCTGAGGGGGGATTTTTTAAGGCTACGTAAGCATGTATTATTAGCCTGAAAGACACAAACTTGGATGTCAGCTGCTGAAGCAAAATTTACTAAGAAGACCTCCCCTTTACTCCTTATGCCTTAGCAATCCTAATTCAAACTAAATGATGTTCATAGCAGTTAATATGCAGCACTTTTCATAATGTTACTCCATAATTTTTAGGTTACTAGGAACCTGTCCAAACAGCTGTGGCATGACTAGCATATAATGCCCTGGGAAGCTCACACCTGGGTCTGTGTGAGGTTGCTGCAGTACACTCATTGGCAAATCTTACAGCTTGTCACTACAGGATCAAACAGATGGGAGTTTGCTGTTGTTCACAAATATTTCATGCTTCCACAGCCTGGAAAAGCCCTGAACAGCCCTTTCAGCACTGACTATGTCAACATGTGGAGTTCAGGTGATAACACCACACCAGTTTGCATTTACTTCATGTTGGCACCTAGTACAGAAGAAATGTGACTTGCTGTTGTTGAATGCATCCAACAAAAGAGAGGGAGGAAAGACAAAAGCATTCCGAATGCACTAGGTTTTGGCCAATGTGCTACAATACACCCTGAATTTCAAAGCTGTTTAGTGTTACAAAGCATAATCAACACTGAAATGGACAGGTGACAGTACGGCAACATTCGCCATACACACATCTGCAAGCTACTTGGCAAGATCCCACCACTGGGATCAGAATACTGAGGCTGTTTTTCCTTTGACTTTTGCTTGTAACTATCCGTCAATTCACTACCAGACACACCATTGCTTCACTGTCCTGCTTACCTCCACACTCAGACTGCTCTGCGCAAGCTTAGCTGGCATAAGGCTGAATAGTAACTTGCTGCAAAAGTGATTTGGGAAAGATATGCTGACAGACTGAGTTATACTTAGGCTGGGTGAGATTTCCTTCTATTTAAACTTTTCCAATGAATGTTGCCTGGCTTAGAATTCTTAAAACATCTCCAAATGGATACTGCTTTAATGGGAATTCAGTGCCTTCAGTGTCCAGTCTGGACAACAGCAACAGCAAAGAGACTAGGAAGAGTTTATCATGCTTTGAAGTACTGGGATGAACAGATGCCATCTTGAAGGCCTTTCTCTGAAAAGCTGCCTTCCAAATCCATGAGGAGGTCACAGCTCAGACATAATGCTTGTAGACAACGCCTTTAAATTTGGTATCATGCCTGCCACTTAAAGGCTCAAATAAGCCTTTACATTTTATGAATACTGACTAGTTGAGCACCATTGCCTCTTTTTTCTCCTACTGAGGAAACCTGAGATCACAGAATTATTCACACCTCAAGAATAGGGAACAGAGCAAGATACTTACAATTAAACCTTTAGGACAGTGTCCAGTTTATGCAGGTTCCAAGTATCCACAACCCAGAGAACAGTAATGGCCGTGCAAGGCAAAGGAAGGTCTGTTGCGGGTGGACGTGAGACTGTACCTTTCTCCGACTGTATGCTTTACTTGTGATCCAGCTCTGAATCCAAGAGCAGGCAGAAGAGCCACACAGTAAATCACAGCAAGGAATCACAGCAGAGTGCTTAGGATGTTCATATAAAGTAAAAAGACAAATCTGGAAACCAGCTGCACATCAGACTAAAAGGTAAAGAAAAGCAGGACTTGTAGGAGGACCAGATCAGAGCTTTCTCAGTGCGTGCTTAGTTTTGAACTCCAAAACAGGTGCATACTCACCCACAACAGTTCATATCCTATGGGAGAGAGGAAATTAAGAAGGAACTAGTTCAATGAATAAAGCTCAAAACTCAACACCTTAACAAGAATTGATTACTGAAGTTTTGTTTTCTACAATAACAAATAACAGCTCACCATAAATTGAACAATTCCAAGAAAAGGCTCATTAAGTTGGAATTCAGGCTACTAAATGACAAGATTAATGTGCCTCCTTTCTAACAAGCTGGTCAAAGAGGCCAATAAAGTAGGGGACTAATCTCATATGGTATACAGTAATGGTCAGAAGGGATTAGCAACTCCATCAGCAGGAGGTACCAGACAGCACCTCAGGTTTGTGCCAAGCTAAAATCACAACAGCTCACAATGGCAAAATGGCATTAAAATGTGATATTGTTGTTTCTAAAGAACTTAGATTGGAAGAAAGGTGTTGTCTATGGGCTAGAACTGCCACATGCAATCACAATGTCAGTAACCCATTTAATTATTAGAAGCTTATGCTAGAATAGTGCCACTCAGAATCATTACCTTCTCAAAGAAATTAAATGCTGCTGCATCAGTCTCAGAGGCTGAGACACTGGCAGAATCAATTGCTCTCTTACTGGTGGAGCTGATCTATTCAGTGCAGTCCTTGGATTTTAACAACACTTGACATATCATTCACCACAATTAACTGCATAAACCTTCATATTTCTTCTCTACAAGGATAAAACAGACTCAGATCAGATGCGAATGGATGGTGTGATTGCAGAGGCTAGTCATTTCTTTTTTCTTACTTTAGAGCAATGCAACCTCTCTCACAGCAGACTGAGAAACCAGCAATAACCAAACCAAATGGAGATTTTCAAGACCCTTCTGGATGCAATCCTGAGCTATGCGCTCTAGGCAGTCCTGCTTTAGCATGATAATTGCATGATGAATCAATGCTGCACTGCCAGCCAAAAACTTTGGAATGCAGACAGACTGTGGGGTTATTTTTAGTAAGTATAACCTGCCTTGAAAAAGTATCTTCCAACAACGTTGAGGTCAGGTACAGCAAACGCAGCTGAGCTCTACCTAGTTTGCCTCTGTGTATGTTCCATGTGCTTCTCCTTCCATTTACCTTTGCACATCACTGTGCCAACCACTTAAGAAAAGAACACAGGAAACCGATAGCAATAAATTACCTAAATAATATCTTCACATTCTTAAATTTACATTCTCTTTAAACATAACTTAGAGATAAAATGAGGAGAAGCCAACTAACTTTCCCCTGGATTGTTATCACATAGTTTGATGTCAGAATTATAGAGGCAGGAAGACCTGTGAGTTGCTACATTTTTATCTGTTTTCTGGAGGTTTTGTCTTTGTGGGCACACAAATTCTCTCAATTGTGTCTTTAAAGAAAGACAAACACAGCAAACAAACATCTCCATGGCCAGGAAGCAGTGAGAGCTGTTGTCTGTCTCTCAGGTATACCAGGTTGTCACTTCCCAAGGCATCATCTTTCAGCAGTAATCATAATTTGTTTCCATTTTTCTTAGTAAATCAATCTGTAAATAAATGCAACATGTAGTCCTCCTCTTGGGAACACTGCTTATTCTATCTTGTGAGCCTGAAAGATCATTCATTCTGCATTACAAAATATGTGAGTCCATTCCATTGAACGGAAATAAGAGTTTGGACTCAATTGCATCAGATAGCTGGGAAGGCATGTTTTAGGCAATTTCAGTGCCACTTTATTTAATATTGCAGGTTTAAAACCCATGATAGAACATCAGGCAAAATAAACTAATGCCTAGTGGTATGTGTATGTGTGGTTATCTCATCCTTGAGAGACCATAGCCTATTTTTTGTCATTCTCATCTACAACCAGCCTCTACTATGCTGAAGAAGCCTTGCAGCTCTTCTCTCTTCTGACTTGCTTGCCATTCAGCAGTCTTTTGAACAACCCTTAGTAGAGCTTTGCAGCTTAATAAATTATCTCAGGTTTGAAGAAATCCAATCAAATTGATGTTGGAACTTGGCCTGAAGAATAGGACTGGGAGTGAGAAAATTAGAGGTTTTCCCTTTTCAATCACAGGCAACTAATTTCATGACATAACGTGTCCTATGACAGAAACTACAAAACTCAAAGCCAAATGTATGCCTGAATAGTCTGGGTACCCGTGCTAGTTTGGAGCACCTCAAAACTTCTAAGAAGTACAGTAGAAATTGTTTTCAGTGGTTTTCTTCCCAAGACTCTCTAGTTCAAGTTTATTCCTTGAGCATATGTCAAGAAATCTATAAACTCTCAAATTACAGTAGCACTTTTAGGCATTTATCAGACATTATATTTAGTAGGAGCCTAGATGAAGGATAAGAGGAGTTTATACAAACTACTTCACATTAGCTCTTTGTCTCCCAGGGTAGTCCTTCATCTTTTTCTGGGTTTTTGTTTGTGGGGTGGTTTTTTTTGTGGTATATGGCTGGCACAGTCTTTCTCTAGCTCTCTTTATCTATTGAGAAATGTATTATAATTAGAGTTCTTTAAGATTTTTAGCATTTCTAGAGGGAATTAGTTCTTTACAGAAAAAGAGTTTTCTCCGTTGTGGGATTCATACCATAATTAGACAAAATGATGGGCTAAGTCCCAGTGGAAAAAATGCACTGTAATTGGTGTTCATTTTTGTTACATAAACCCATAGAGATCATGCTGATTCCTCCTATTGCAGCCACTTCTGAAGCACAGAGTTCAATTTAAAACTGTTGTGTCGTTATTATTTAGTACCCACAAGCATCCTCAAGACTTTATCCAGCTAAGAAGTCTGATGTCAACCTTCTACCTCTGAGAAAAATAAAATGACCCAAAGAAAATTTAAAGTCAGTGGCATTTGCACTGCCTAGTCTCAGAAACAACTGATTACAGCAAGCCATGCTTTGCCCCTTGTCCCTTGTTCAGGCACCCCTGAATTCAAGTTAGAAAAGAAACACTTGGCATGGCACAAATCCTATTTGAATGTCAAAGTAAGATGCACAAAGTAACTTCTTCCATCCTACACAGTACATAAGCCAAGAAAATATCTAATTACAAACACAGAACAGAGGTACCAACTACCAAAGAGAGATCTTATTGAGTACAAGCAATACGTGGCCAGTCTCTGCATGAAGAGAAGTATATAAATACGTTTATTGCATCTAACAAATCATTAATGAGGATGGGTGTTATTAAGAATGAACCATATATTTGTAATTAGTTTTTAGATGATAAAAATACCAGTCTCACAAATTTTTGCTATTACTTTGCTGATTTCAGAAATGCAGGATGCTCACAATTAAGCCAAGCAGTTACATTCATCTCAAACACAAATATATTTTTATGAAGGAACAAAACAGTACTGTGTGTATATGCAATTCTTCCAGCTAATTAGCACCTTGGGGTAGGTTGTTCATAAACAGAAAACAGTAAGGGACCTATAATACATCCCAGCAGTACCTTGCATAATACCAGTCTCAGAATCAACAAAGATTTCATTCGAATCCTCACCACGTCACCACCCTCACAAAATAAAAAATAAAATTTCAGGTTCAGAGAAACCAAAGAGAATGATGTTGCCTATCATGACAGAAGTCTAAGGCCCTGGAGAAAAATGGGACACTGTCTGCTTCAGAAGATGTTTCCTTTTGATCTTAGACATGAATAATTTCTTCAATATCAAAGCCCATTACATTAAAAAAAATTAACTTATTTTACTAGTTATGCCAGAAGTGTCATATCAACTGTGGGTGCTGCCAGGCAATTATATGCCTTAAGTGATATACTTAAAAATCAGACAAATCAAAACCAAGGCCCTTCATTTGAACTGCTTTCTCTAACCATGAATCACCATTTTAGTATGGCACAGTGACAAAAACAGTTCAATGCAGTGTGCTGCTAACCAGGAAACATTGGTACACAAAGCCTTACATAAATGAAGTCACGTTTAGTATCTGAACATCTTAGCTTCTTTGGTGTTACTGCAGGTGGAAGTACAGGTGGCCACGCATAAGTATGCTACAGGGTGAAGCAACAGGACTATCGTGACTTCAGCAAGGTTTTCTCTAGAGACAAGATAGTGTAAAACACTCTTGTTTTGATATTACTGCATGTAGTGGTAATGGCTCTCCCAAATGCAACACTGAGCACTGTTTTAGATCTAAGTCAGTTAAATTACACTGGAGACGAATCTGGTTCAATAGCAAGATTATGTATTTTAAACAGATGAATGTTATCCTGGAATTACGATGCAAGAAATCCTGAGGGAAGATTCACTGTTACATGTTGATACCTAAATAAGAGTATATATTTGTAAAATGCACAGGCACACACACTCCAAAGCATTTTTCCAGTTGTAAACATGACTATCTAGCTCTCTTACACCTAACTCTGCATAGATCATTAGGATGTTAAAAAATAAAAGCCACAAATTTTTTTATCTTCATATCTTTGTGAAATTCACTGCATAATATTAACCTTCTGATTTGCCTCTGCATAAAGTATTTTGAGCATTTCTGGTTGTAAAAAAAAAAGCTACAAACAGGAAATCCACGCAAACAAAGATGTTTCTGGTATTGATTCTTCTCAGTATGATTCACTGCTATATAAACATGCAAACAAACAAACAAAAAAAAATGATGGCCCAGACAGCTCTTAAAGAATCTCCAAATTGAACTCAGTGGTTTTGGCAGGTATCTAGTGGCTACTTTGATCCCTAATGTCTAACAGAAATTAGACTGCCTGTAAATAAGAAGCTGACTATCATGAGTACAAACAAAAAAGAGAGATAAATGAATCACAACTCTGTCACTGTTATTAGCACCCCTACTGATGTTGCAAAGGCTTGGAAATGATGCAGAGGCACAGTTCCTCTGAACAAGACTTGCTGGAAACAGACAACTTCAGTGCACGAAACATTTGATCTTTCAGACCTCATGCAGATCTGTGTTGGCTATCTCTGTTGATCATGTGGGAAGTGAATTTCAGATTACTATGGTATTTCAATTCAGTTTTGAGAGCCAACTTGAGAAGAAAAAGCAGGCATTGCAAGTGTAAAGATGCTAATACTACGTTGAAAAGACTGAGCAAAAAGGAGTCTGCGTGCTCACTGCCTTTTGATCCCCTGGATGCAGCGGATGCGGACAGCCCTCTACTGGCACGAACGTCACCGAGCACGTTTGTCCAGCACCTGTGTTCTTCTGTTTTCTTTTCAGGCAGAGTTAGAGTAGCTTTTCATTAATTGTAAGGTATATTCAGCCAGTCTACATACTTTCAAAATCCATTTACTTAAATAGTGAACTGACCTAGGTGTCCCTGAAGACTTCTGAAAAGCAGTTCAAAATGCTTATATAAACTACTGCTGCCAAGAGCCAGCTATTGGAAAACAACAGGCAAATGGATAGAGGTGAAATTTAGACCGGGTACATACATAACCCCCTTAACTATTTTTATTCTGCATGGCAAAGGGAGATATTTGTATGCACTTGCATAGTTGGGACTGGCTGAGAAAAGAGAGAAACTCTGCTCGCTTGGAGCTCCTTCCTGAAGATCTAAAACTTGGTTTACTTGGGCATAATATTCCAATTTTCTTCAAAAATGCACCTTCAAAAATAATAATTAAACATTAAGTCTACCTCAGTGCTTGTAAAAATGCATGCAAGGCCACCTCAGGATTTGATTACATGTGCACCGGCACAAGCTGCCTTCAGAGAACAAAGCTCAGTTGATTTCAGGGAGTCTGATTTGCCTGGATGAAAATGAATTTTTAATAGATTTGGTTGTCAGAGGGATTATACAGGAATATGAAATGGCAGGGCATTCACACAGTGGATTGCTGTGGAGGTGTTTGCTGGTGGCCAGTAGGCAGGAATAGCAGTATGTGTTTTCCAGACAGCAAGGAGTAGTGCCAGGTTGTCACAGGCAGAGATTCCCTGGGGAGCAGAAGGGACCCGTTGCCAGGAGACATCACCATATCGAGCATTCACAGCCAGGATAATGTTGCTTGCAAGAGACCTCAAACTTGTTCTTACACCTGCACACCAGCCTGTTTTGCAACCTTTATTCAAATTATTTCCTTTACAATCTCTCAACTATCCACAACATTTAATGGAAATTACCAGCTTTGAGGAATTCTATTTGACATGAAGCCTGTTTCCTTGTCTGCAATGTAGGCATTTTACCCTTGACAGAAACCTAGTAAAGGCATCAAGCACCAGTAAAGATCCAGTTCAACAGTTGGTACAAATTCGTTGAGCCACACTCCTTGAATCAAGGATTGAAATACTGGATGTGGTATATCCCAGTGTAGAGGTGACCTCCCGTTTCATGGGCAGGGCAAAGACCAGCAGCACTTGACTTTGAAAAACTAGTAAGATCTGAACTTCCAGAAGTCAGGTCTCAAAGAATCATGACATTGTTTAAATACAAAGCAAAAGAGGAGTAATAAAAAGATACACAGTTATAGATATCCAATAAACATTATGTTAGTCTTCAGGGCCTTAAGATTCAGTGAGTAGTTTTTTTGGTGTCCTCTTCGAAAGCAAAAGGCCTTAAAAATCATGATTATATGTTTCCATAACCTGGGGCTTCAAATATTGCAAAATTCAGAAAAATCCATGAGAGTTGTCAGATCGTGGATACTCATTCTAGCTAAGCCACAGCCTCCACTTCCACTTCAAATGTGAAATACTTAGTCAGTGAACACAGTTCCTCTGTGCTGCTTCAGCGCCTGTCTTCTGCTAGTCAGCCCAGAGGAAGAGGTGATGTAACACCCTCTTGCTGTCACCAGTCAGTCTGAGCCTTTGTGTATCACAGGCTGACAGTCCCCACTAACCAAATAACAAGCCCCCACAGAGACAACTCAAATGATACAGAAATGTTGTGATGAAGTATTTCAAAGTATACTATTTAAATTTGCCTAACAAATGTTCCTCTCTTGTTTTCCCGAAACAAGCATCTCTGAATCATGGTAATATGAAGGAATTATTCCCCAAAATATTCTCCATCTAATTTTCGCAGTTCCCTATGGTAACAGAAATATCATCCCTCATCGGTATAGCACTACATCAAAATGAGAGGAAAAGGAAGTGAATATTTTTTCAGTTTAAATTTACATAAAGCTAACCTGAAATAGAATTAAGACTATCTTTACTTATTTTGCACATTCATAAACATAAAAAAGGTATTAAAACAAAATAAATTTAGTGTGGAGAAGTCTATTACTCTCTTCTGTCTCATGTCTTCCACTGCACCATTACATCATAAGCCAAAATCAAGAATCAAGCCATGCACAAAATACAAGGTAAAGGAAAGACAGCATTGCATCTTTAAATAGCTAGTCATTGGCTTTATGCTTTCCTTTAAAGAAAATCAGACTTCGCAGGCTTACAGGTTTTCCTGCCTTTCTGTGCTTGAGTATTTTCAAAAGATTCATTATGATTCATTACTTGATACATTGTCTCCAGCCCATGCATATCAAGGGTCCTCAGATTTTTACTGTAACAGTTGTGAGTGAGTCTTCAGACTTCAAGAGCAAACTGAGGGCAGCATGTAGTTTTCAAAAACCAAGATGTGAGACTAGTTTATTTTCATGCATTTTCTTACTCTCAAATAATATAATTATCGAGCTTTCAGGGCAAACTGTGGCAAGCTGAGCTGAATACAAGTGACAGTGCTCAAAACTGAGCCATCAAGAAATATTTCAAATAAGAGCCAAGAAGAAAGGAGAAGGCATACATCATTTCTCACTTAGCAAAAAACCCCCATCTTGCACTCATGCCATTTTCAGTTTCTTGCCCAGATGTTGCCATGGGAAGAAAATATCAGAATATAAATTATGCCATATAAAGCACAGATGGGAGCAAGCTCTTACAAGAATGTATCTTCCATTTTAGCCCTTTCCCAGCCTCTCTCTGGGTTCCTGGACTACATTATGCATGCAGTATTTCCTTGGGAGTGTCTTACTTTACAGGAACTTTTAAGTTACAAGTAGATGGTTAAAAGTAAGGTACAACAGCAACCAACGGAACTTTGTTCTAACTGCAGAATGAATGCGTGGACTTACCCCATTGATGATGATGAGCTTATTCTTCAATTTTAGCAGAATAAGAGCATGCATGTGGTGAGTTATAGTGCTTTAGTTACAAATGAGTAGTAATTTCCTGAACTACTGTAATTAACCTAATATAAAATAATGATATAAACAGGAAAACACTCCAATATTTTTAAATTCTATCCTCTTCGTTAAAAAAAAAAAAACACCACAAAACCAAAACAGCAAAAAAACAAACAAACCAACCCACAATCATTTAATTATCCTGTCCTTGCCTTTTCTTAGAAATATTTTTACATGTGCTGACCCTCATCTCTGACATACTTGAAAAATTTAGCATCCTTCCTTTCATCCTAAAGCCTGACTTCCCATCCATCAGCTGGCTGGGCCTTGACTGCACTGACAATAGGTTCTGCCCTGACCAGGCTCAGCTGGGGCTTCCACCCACACTCTCTGATGGGGACTTCATTTAAAGTCAGACTTTAAGTAGAATTATGTAATGCTTTTGGTTAGAAGAGACCGTAAAGACAATTTCTTGGCCTGTGCTCTCAGCTACTGGAAGGCTGCTATAAGGCCTCCCCTGGAACCTTCTCTTCTCCAGGCTGAACAACCCCAACTCTCTCAGTCTGTCCTCATAGCAGAGGTGCTTCAGCCCCCTAATCATCTTTGTAGCCCTCCTCTGGATCTGCTAAAGCAGGTCCACGTCTTTCTTATACTGGGATGACAGACATCAGCTGTAGCTGTCCTTGCTGCTAGTTCTGTTTCCTGAACTGCTGTTTTGAGTTTCCTGCATTGACCTTGGAAATGGCTTGTTACCTTGTCTTTGTCTGATGGTCACTGGATCTGTTCCTGCCACTACTCTGCTTGCTTTCCTCTGGTGTGGTCACACTGTGCTCTTCATGAGGTGTTTTCCTGGCTTATGCTGTGGTCACCCTCAGCTCCTGGCTTCCCTGTCCTGAGGGAGAACAGCAAGAGCTGGGTCAGGCTGGTCAGGGCTACTAAGGCCCTAAGCACTCAGGACTCTGATATTGTTTTGCTCTACAGTATGTTTCCCAAGATAAAGTGCCCACATGCGCCGCCCCCCCCATGTCTGCTGTCAGCACCATTTGCTTTAATCAAAAAACAAATACACCTCAGTGTGGCTCATTATGCTAAATTAAAGCAACAGGGGGCTAATGAGCATTGTGAATGAGTCATTAACATGGTAATCAGAGGTATGCTCAAGATAGCTACATCTCTTCTGCATCTTTCTCAGAACACTCTGTAGCATATACAGATGTGACCTCATCTATTAAACTTTATTCAGGGAATAGATTTAGATGTCTAACTCGAGTACTTTCTCTTTGTACATCATGTTACACTTGCTATTAAGAAACAAAACTGCTAGTTTGGTTTGTGGAACTACTAAGGTGTTACTCTTAGCCTTCAGTGGACAGGAGTGTGTTAACAGATTTAATGTTTGGAATTTTTCAAAATAAAATGTTACCCCTTTCTCCCTCCCCCTGGGTTTTCATCAAAAGAGGAAATGTACTTGAACTATTACATTTACTGGTGACTTCATCTTCGCAATTGATTTAATGTGGTTTAGCACTGAACAGTATTTTGATTTTTCAGAATGGGCCTTCAGTTCCAACCTCAGCTCCTAATTATTTCCCCTTGGCTCTCAGGATTCCACTCCAGAGGGTTTCGCTCAAAGGAGTACTTTTCCTCGGTCCTCATAAGAAAGCAGTAGAACAAGCCTGAAATGGCATCAAAAACATGTGTACTTAAAGGGCAATAGGGAGGAAGGGAAACCTACCTGTATTCAATGATACTGAGAATGCATCTTTCCAAAGGCCTAGGGAAGGTGGCAAAAAATCCCTATTCAATGTCTTTAAAAATTTGCTACAGTAAAGATTTTTAAATGACTCAACTCTCTGCGACTAGTATAATCACCTCCACAGAAAGCTTTAGAGAAGATAAATTGCTAAACACTGCCTTGCAGGTGGAAAAAACAGGAAAGATGAACACCTCCCCAGAGTGCTAACACCAGTCAGTGGCAAAGTGAGGAAAAGATTTCACTCTTGCTTTCAGGGTTCTCCCTGAGTTGCAATCTCAGCTGCTGTGACAGGTTCATCTATGTAGGCCAAATAATTTTTATATCTGACGTTCTGGAATCAACTAAGAGCCAGCAAACAGCAGTTCCTATTGGGAGTTTGCAGCATTTCTGTGACTTTTTTGGCAGAATGGACACAGCAGACGTATATAGCCAAAATTACTAGTTATTTAAACAAAACACAGAACAGAGACTTCAAACTATATTTGCTCTTTTCCTCTCCCTCCCATCTTCATCTGAGGTATTAGTGGAAGGATAGCCACATGGCAAAACCACCCAAGCTGAGAGAAATATATGCCATCTCCTGCCTTCAGTCACTTGAAAGCAGGCTCGTATCCCTCACATTTGCTCTGCAATGCTATGACCAGTGAGGCTCAAGTGGTGTGTCAGCCCACCACTCTTGAGGTGACATTACAGGACACTCTGCAGCCCTGAAACATCAGTCTTCTCTGTCCTAGGTTAAGTGGCCCAGGACTAACTTTTCTTCTGATGCTGTGAAAATTGCACTTTCAGAAGACTCTAGTGTCTGAATTCATGAAAATATTTACCTTATGACCAGCCAGGCTCTGTGAGACTCAAGGTCTCAGTGTTTTCCAGCCTTGTCAGGTGCAGGGATGAGGAGGAGCAAGGCCTGGGCATTTGACCCAAGCTGGCCAGCAGGATTATTTCATACCATGAACATCACATTCAATATAAATTAGAAAAGCTTGCTGCGTAGCTGGCTCTCCCTTGATGGTGGTGATCCAGACAGCTCCTTGTCCCAGTGCTGGACCCCTGAGGCCTCCCTTTCCTCCCAGAGCTGTTTCACTCACAGTGTCCGACATTTGCTGTCCCTGCTGGGAGAGCACAGCTTCTGCTGAGAGAATGGGCTGAGTACAATTCTTGTAAATCTTGTATCAGTGTTGGGATTAATACTGGTTCTTTAGTATTACTGTTAGCTATTTAATCTTATTCTATTAAACCTATTTACATTTCAACCCTCGTGTTTCTTTGCGTCCCCCGAGTCCCCTTTCCTAGGTTAGGAGGGGTCATGGGGCAACAGAATAACTGTCTGCACGACAGCAAATTGTTATAGGTTCTCTGTAACATCCTCCAAAGCGTGACTGATTGCTTATTTATTACCATCTTTTCGTGGTGTTACTCCCGCGGTTAGTGCTGTGGGAGGCTTGGGCCAGACCGGGAAATCCCACACCTAGCCCATCAGGTAGCTGTGGCCACGCTGCAGGAACGGCAGGCCACAGAATGCATCCAGTCAGGCTGCCAGTCCCGGCAATCTGTGCCCACATGCTAAAATCATCAAAAATTTCCAAAACCGTTTTCCAAATCTGGGTTACCTTCCCCTCGCTCCCTCTCTCCCTTCCTGAAAGTCACAGAATTGTCTAGGTTGGAAGGGACCTTTGAGATCTTCTAGTCTCTAAGCATCAACCTAACTCTGATAAAACCAACCCATCACTGAGCACTATGTCAAGCCATTTTTTAAATCCCTCCAGGGATGGTGCCTCAACCACTTCCCTGGGCAGCCCATTCCAATGCTTAATAACCCTAAAAAATTTTCCTGCTATCCAGTCTGAACCTCAAACAACTCACTCCAACGACCGAGCTCACTGATTGCCGCCTGCGAGTGTACTCGCTAGCCCTGCCGCTACCGCACCCCCGCACTACGGCCCGGGGACCGCTCCCCGTCCCCGGCTCCCCGGGCGGAAGCGGCGGGGCTAAAGCAGCTCCCGGCCCCTGTGAGGAAGGGGCGTGGCCCCGAGTAGCCATTTTGTATAGCGCCGAGGGGAGCGGGCCGCGCACGGCGCCCCCTGCCGGTCCGCAGAGCAGCCGCGGGCGGGCGGGCGCCATGAAGTGCGTTTTCGTTACTGTGGGCACCACCAGCTTCGATGACCTGATCGCCACCATCTCCTCCCCGGCTGCGCTGCAGGTAAGGCGGCGCAGAACCCGGTTCCGCGGACACCCGGCCCAGAGCTCCCCTTCCCCGCCCCCTTGCGGCGCCTGCGCGCTGGGAGCTGTCCCGCCCTCCTCGCCGCGCCTGAGGGAGCGGGGGCGGTGATGGGAGGCATCGTGGCTGGGCTGTGGTGAAGCGGTGGCGGAGAAAGAGGGGAAGGCGGGGAGGGGGTACAGCGGTCCCCGGGCCGGGGTAACTGGGAGCAGGCCCAGCCCCAGCCCGCCTTCCTTCCCCCTGCCGCAGGTGCTGCGGAGCCGGGGCTACCAGAAGCTGGTGCTGCAGGTCGGGCGGGGAGAGCTGAAGCCGGAGCCCTGCAGCAGCCCGGCCCTAGCGGTGGAAGCTTTCCGCTTCAAGGACTCGCTGGCCGAGGACCTGCGGAGGGCGGACCTGGTCGTCAGCCACGCAGGTAGAGAGAGCCCCGTTTGATGGCCCAGGGTGTCCCCCGGCGGTGGGCTGGATGAAGCCTGGCTCTGCGGCTCGGGGCTGGGCTGGCTGGCAGCGTTCCAGCCCCCAGCTAAGAGCCAGGTGGTTAAATGCTCACCTTCGGGAGTCTCCTGAGCAAGTATTTTATCCGTCAGGACAAAAAATCATCGTGTTTTCTGTTTCTCCCGTAGGTGCAGGTAGCTGTCTGGAGGCTCTAGAAAAAGGAAAGCCATTAGTAGTAGTAATAAATGAAAAGCTGATGAACAACCATCAGCTTGAACTGGCGAAACAGCTCCACAGAGACGGGCACGTCGTGTGCTGTAACTGCAGGTACGGAGCTGCTGCAGCTGTTCAGCACCACTGCTCGCTCTGTCATTGCGCTGCTCACAACCTAACAAGGAAATTTATGTTCTTCTCAGTAACAACCATTTGTTTGCACGGTAGACTTTTCCATAGTAGGTAGATTAACATTAGGTGCTAATTTACCAAACTTTCCAAGCACCTTAAACATGACTTCTTAAAATTTATTTATTTATTTATGCGTCTAAGAAAGAAGAGCAACTTGGATTAACCAAACAGAAGTGGCTGAATTTGGAACAGCTGGGTAGCATCTTATAGGCACCTAGCAGCTTCTCTCTTTCTCCACTGTTTCTCACTAGTTGTTGGATTCCTTTTTTGAAGTCTAGAAATGATACAACCCAGACTGTCAGTTTGTAACCATGAGCGATAAGGAATAAGTTACTCCCTGTAGATGTAAGACACTATTTCATCATTCTGCTACATGGATTTTCCTTGTAAAGGGCACTAAATAGATGTAGTGACATGCTAAAATGGGAAGTATGTGGAGTATTTAGAACAAAACATAAGAATGACCTTACTGATACGGGGTCCATGTAGTTCAGTATCCTATTTGCAGTGGCCACATGCAGATGGCCAGCCAAAAACAGACATGGGGCAAGAAGAATCATAGAGTGGTTTGGGTTGGAAGGGACCTTAAAGATCAAGTTCCAACCTCCCTGACATGGGCAGGGACACCTCCCACTAGACCAGGTTGCTCAAAGCCCCATCCAGCCTGGCCTTGAACACTCCAGGGATGAGGCACCTGCAACTTTTCTGGACAACCTGTGCCAGAGTCTCACCACCCTCACAGTAAAAACTTTAATAGGTAATTACATCTTTCCTATTTCAGTTTAAAACCATTACTTCCTATCCCATCACTATGGTCCCTGAATAAAGAGTCACTCCCCACCTTTTCTGTAGCCCCGTTAGGCACTGGAACGGGCTATAAGGTCTCCCTGGAGCCTTCTCCAGGCTGAACCCCAGCTTTCTCAGCCTGTCCTCACAGCAGAGGTGCTTCAGCCCTGGGATCATCTTTGTCACCACCTCTGGACTTGCTCCAACAGGTCCATGTCCTTATGCTGGGGGTCCCAGAGCTGGACAAGGTACTCCGGGTGGGGTCTCATGACAGTTTAGAAGGCGGATAGAATCAACTCCCCTGACCTGCTGGCTGTGCTTTTGATGCAGCAGTCATATGGTACTTCCTTGTATTACTTTCCTTCCCATGCGTTTAAGTACTTTGATTCACAGGGATTCCTAAATCAGATGCTGTCTGGTTAGTAACTTTCAGTCCCTCTGTCTTCCAACTACTTACTCCGGCTGCCCTTTTAACCAAAGTTCCTGAATCCACCATGTCATCTAACAGGGAGTTTCACAGATTTACTGCCTGTCACTCTAGGGGGAAAAAACAAACCAACCAACCAAAACAAAACAAACGCACAGACCAGCAAACAACCAACCTCCCCCCAAAAGACCTCCACCAACAGCGCTCCTTTTGTTTGTTTGTATTCATCTTGTTTCCTGTTAGTTTCATTTGCTCTTGTTTTGACTACATCTTACTGGTTTTATTTATAATTATTTATGATTGATTGCACTCAATAATAACAGATGACCTCTAAATTGAAGGCAAAGGAAATGCAACTCCCATTATTTAGTCTGCATCTTGTTCTTTTGCCCTGCAAATAGGATTTTGTATGTTTCAGAAGAGCCTTCTGAAAAGACTAGGCCCGTCATTCATTTATATTAGGCAAGTTTCTTAAACTCATCTCAGTGCTTCTGACAGCTTCCAGGACAGGAAGGAATTTTTATTCATTTTTGTTGAACAGTGCCTAGCATTTGAGCCTTATTTGCAGTCTGATAATAGCAAGCTAACAGATTGATTTAGCTGTTCTTTCTGGCTATGTGTTAAGTGGAGAACTGTGCCATGTGTTCAGATAGGATGAATTTCCTGGTACAGTTTATGGTGAGGATCCTCAAACCTTGTTCAGTCTCCCAACACGGCAATCACAGAAAATAAAAAGTTGGAGCTGAGGTTGTCTGTGAAAGCTCTGGTGCATGATGAAACATGTTCTCAGCACTGCTGCCTATGAGACAGTGAAGGCTGGGGCCTGCTGGTTTGTGGGGTCTCTTCTTCCTTTTGATACATGTCGTTATTTTTGTTTCTGTGCTAAGGATTATGTATGAATAGAAAGGAAAATGTGTGAAGAAAAAAATTCCCTTTGGGATGAATTTTTTTTTTATTTTATTTTTTTGTCTGTTTTACAGCACTCTTGTGGAGACACTGCAGACAATGGACTTGACAGCCTTGAAACCTTTCCCTCCTGGACAGCCAGAAAAGTTTGCTTTGTTCTTGGATAAAGTTGTTGGGTTTCAATAAACAATACAGAGGAATAAAAGTGTCAGAATAAAACCTTTGCCCTCTCCAAGTGAGGCCTTCCATACTTAGGAGTCCACCAACTGGGATAAACCCTCCAAAAAAATTACTGTTAATGACATTAAGTGGTTTCCCATAATGCTAGTTTAAAGTCATCTAGCTTTATGCTTAAAAGAGCACTGTGCCAATAAGGGAAGGGAGGGAGGGAGTATGAACTGTTGAGTTTCTTGGACAGACAGCTACTTAGATCACAAGATCTGCACCAAGTTGGTAATTCCAGCGACGAGGACAAGCTAAGTTATTTCTTAACAAGCATGGGAGACACAGTGGTCTCTTGACCATATTTACCTAGTACTAGTGGAAAGAAGTTGTCCTTGTTGATATTCCTGTGATGTTCTGCAAATCAGCAGATACCTTCAGTTCTCATTTAATGTGTCTACAGAAGCACTGTAAAAAGAATTTTAAAAGTGAGAGATTTAGGCCTCTTTAAAGGCAAAGGGGCACCTGGTGAATCTGGGTGAGAAAAGCCAAGAGCTGCAAACCTGCTGCCAAACTGCTCACCAGCTGAATTCCCTGGTTTTGAGTTATTTACTCCCAAAGTAAAACATGGCCTATAGGCAAGGAATTGGGTTGACAACACAACCAGTGCATTTATGCCAGGTTGTCCTGGCATTACTTGGTTTGGACTTCTGTGAAGTCCAATGTTTCCTATTTGATGCTGATCAGAGCATCCCATTTAAAGTACTGAAATTGTCAACTGTGTTGATGCTACCATCAATTTGTTTAAGTAAGTATCTTGAAAAACAAAAGGGATTCAAACTTTAAAATGCTCATGCTGGCTATTTGGTCTGTAATACTCTAGAGTTGCAGAAGTGCATAGCTGGTGTTAATTGCCCTCTCTCTAAGTACATTATTTGCCTGAGTTGGTTTGTTGCTGTTACTTAAAACAAGAAAAAGAAACTTCTCAATCAGTGTCTGATGTCTGAGTGCATTTTTTACTAGCAAATTAAAGGTACATAGATGCATTCCCCAAACCAAATCAAGCACAAGGGCTGTATGTGGAATAAATCAGGCCGTGCAGTTGTGCAAGAGTGGTTTTTGCCAATCCCCAACTCATTTATGAGTAACTACCATTTTCAGTTCTTTAACGATTGGTTATAGAGTTGTTATATCAAGTTCACCACTAGCTGCTTATCTCCAGCCCAAGAGCATGCAGGAACATCACAGGAAATTATGAATAACCACTTTGACTGATTTTTTCCCCCAGTTATCTGCAATCACGGGCACACCAAGCAACGAAGGTGGAAGGAGTTGGCTTCGCAAGGGCTCCCTTCCTGAGGCAGGTCCTGGAGCCAACGGCCTCTGCCGGGGCTTACCTTGGTCGGGGGGTAGGAGAGAAGGCCTGGGGACAGCAGAAGGTTCCCATCGCGCTGGGAGAGCCCCTCAGCGGGGGAGCAGGACGGGGGTTTGGGNNTGCCACGCGCTGCGCTGCGGAGCGCAGCGCCCTCGGCGGAGTCCCCGCTGTCTGCGTCTGCCCCCCCCGCCGCCCCGGCCCCTGCCGCCCGGACAGGATGCAGAAGGGCTGGAAAAAGTACTTCGGGCAGAAGTCCTTCAGCGAGGTGGCCATGGACGAGTACCTGGCCAGCCTGGGGCTGTACCGCAAGATGACGGCCAAGGATGCCTCCTGCCTCTTCCGAGCCGTCTCGGAGCAGGTTAGCACCGGTAACGGCCTCGGGGGGAGCCGGGTTGCCTCAGGCCCTCGGCGGGGCCGGCGGTGTCCGCTGCGGGCATGGGGTGCTCCTGGGAACGCCTCCTGGGTGCTTGCGGTGAGGTGTGGTGGGCGGGGACATGTGGCAGGGTCCCAGGTGACTTGGGTGCCAGGGGACGTGTGGCAGGGCCCCGGGGCACCTGGGCTTTCCTCAGCCCCTTCTTCGAGTGCCTGTGGCTCTCTGCAGCCTCTCCTCTTCCTGTTCTGTGAGGTTGTGGTGGTAGTCCTTAAATCATAGAATGGTTAGAGTTAGAAGGGATCTTAAAGACCATCGAGTTCCAACTCCCCTGCTATGGGCAGGGACACTTCCCACCAGAACAGGTTGCCCAAAGCCCCATCCAGCCTGGTCTTGAACCCCTCCAGGTATGGGGTATCCAGCAGCTTCTCTGGGCAACTTGTTCCAGTGCCTCACCACCCTCACAGGAAAGAATTTCTTCCTAATATCTAATCTAAATCTCCCCTTTTCCAATTTAAAACCATTACCCCTTGTCCCATTGCTACATTTCCTGACGAAGAGTCCCTCTCCAGCTCTCCTGTAGGCTCCCTTCAGGTACTGAAATAAGTTTAATGTAAAGTATAACTTAAACTCTGTAATTTTCTCCGTAGTTCTTTCATGGCCTTTCTTTTCTTTCAGCTGTTTTCATCTCAGATTCACCACGCGGAAGTTAGGAAAGCTTGTGTCTTTTTTATGAGGCAACACCAGCATAAATTTGAATCTGTAAGTAGAATGTGCTTTAGGCAGTTTGCGCACTTCGGGAGGAAGTGCTGTTGGAGGGAGCAAGTGGTTTAGCCGTGAACGTGCCCACATAAGCATATGCACTGAAAACGTATCATGCTTTGTCAGGCTGGGTGTATGTGAGAGAAGAGAAAGTGGCAGGGTGATTGCAATTCAAGTAAGGCAAGCAAGCAATCACACAAGTTTTATTTGTCGCTATATTTCTGAAGTTCCTGAAATCAAGCAAGTTGATTTGATACCCCAGTCACCAGTAGGGTGACAGTTATTTGTGTAGTATGTTCTCTGTGGAACAGCCTTTGCAAAATGTAGTAGGTAGAAAATATGTAGGCCTTTGAACTGAGAAACTAACATCAGAAGATGGTGATGGTGTGTTTAATTGTTGCATAAAGTCATGGGGTTGGGGGTGTGTGTTTGGTTTTGTGTGTAGTTTTGTGTGGTGGTTATGTGGAGTTGAGGTGTGGTTTAGGTTTTTTCCCTGTCTAAGAGCATTTAAATGCCTCATCTAATCCAAGAGGGAGGCAAGTCACTGAATATTACTCAGACTTGTGCTTTGAATTCTTCCAGGATCTCTTGGTATTTCCACATTGGCATCCCAAACCATTCCTATGCTCAAAGGCGGGGAACAGCTGAAGCTGTATCCCCCATGAGACTACAGCCCTTCAGAATCCCAAAATGATAGGAACTGGCAGACTAATCCCAAGTTTTTGTCTATGCCTCTGGCCCCTGCCCTGCTCCCTCCTGTTCAACAGCTAGTAACATATGGCATAGTGTGTAGGTTTAACTTTCCAACTGTTTTTATATTTG
>VXBW01002913.1:6386-16845 GCA_013400375.1 Thinocorus orbignyianus | reverse complement strand
TTTTTTTTTTTTTTGTTGAAAGTATGTGGAAGGATCATTTGAGAAATACCTTGAACGACTAAGAGATCCAAAGGTAAGACTTGTCAAGAGGTTAAAATTTCAGGAGACTTGAACAGGAAGGTAATTAGGTGATGATTTAAAATGTGGTGGTTGGGGTAGTTTTTTTTAAATTGAGACCCCAGGATTGGAGTCTGTTGCATAGGCAATACAATTTGTTTGTTCTGACTGTTCACATGTATAAACAATGTCAGTTTTAGTGGGGAATTTGTTGGTGAAAAGGAGCAATTTGTGCAGACTGAACAGTAAAGCTGAGGCCTCTTCTGGGCCTTGTTCATAATTGCAGTTGTTCTGTAAGAAGGAAGAAATGCGGTATCTGGAGTGTACCTCACATCAAATGCTCACCAGACTTTGCAGTCCCTTGCTGCTGCTGCTGCTAAAAGGTTTGAACCCCCAGGTTCAAATACTAGAGTTCAAACTCTGTTTCTTTAGACTTGAACCAGTAAGTATGGTGAATGCAGCAGTCTCTGAAACAAATGCGGTGTATTTAATGAACAAAAATGTGTCATGAGTGATGTGCTTGAGTCGCTGCTGGAACCAGCTCTTTCTTACTCAGCTTGGTAATCATGGACATCCTGTGTTGCAGACTTTGGGGGTTTTTTTGTTGTGGTTTTTTTGTGTGTGTGTTTTTTCTTGTGTTTTGTTTTTTTTTTCCTCCTGGAAATCCTACTATCTCAACTCTCAATTCATTGGTTAGTTGTTAAAACAAACAAACTTGAGTTTGGTTAAGTATTTTAATACTGCAGAGAGCTAAAATAGAGTTCTCAATGTTGAAGAAGGCACTGCTATCTCATGTAATCTCATGATTTTGCATAGGAAAGTGCTGGCCAGCTGGAAATGAGTGCTTTATCAGTGATATACAAGTAAGTGTCTCTTTCCTAAGTTTCACTTCGTTGTTGACTTGATGGTGTTTGAGTTCTGGCCCCAGAACCTTTTATTTGTTTGTTGATGAGATAATAATGTGTGAAACAGGATGAGAAATGCTACCCTAACAAACTTAAACTAACATGTGAATGGGAGACATCACAGTCCCTGTTCTCATAGTGTGGATTAAGGGGAGGGTTGGTGTTTATTTGTTAGCTTTTTGCTGATGTTAAACTCTGAAGTCTAATGCTTCCTTCTAGTGGCTAAAGGATGGAAAATGGGGAAAAAACAAAGGGGCTGTGTGTGGTTGAAACACTGTATGGTAGTTAATGAGTAAAACTCATGTACGTGCACTTAAAAGCTCTGGTAGTGAGAAATACTTGCCCTCCTTGGTGTGCAAAAGCTCAGCAGTCTGGCTCTCCACTGGTAGAAGGAAGAACCATCCCTTTTCAAACTCATGCTATTCCAGTACTAAAGGAATAGGCTGAGGTTTTGCACAGGTTACTAGTTCTCTGCACTGAGGCTGTAGTCCTTTTGTAGAGTGACTAAATCACTTAGACTTAATTATCTCAGTGTCTGAGCACCTTGCTGTACATCTGAGTACTTGACCTGATCTGTGACTAAACAAAATGGTCTTTCCCAGGTATTTTTTTTTCCTACTGAGTGTTGATTGCTTATCTAGCTATTGCTGTGTGGTAGCATTAACTTATCAGGAAAAGTATTCTACTTTATTTTTCTATAAACCAACAGTGGATTCTCTAAACAGCTCCCTGCAAAATTCTTCATAACATGGCTCTACTAAGAGTGTGCTCTTTGAAGTCTTGTTTTTCCTCTGCTTACCTAGGCGAGACTTTATTCTGTATCGGTACCCTGGAAAGCCACCCACTTATGCTACAGACAATGGCTTTGAAGACAAGGTGAGAAGAAGCGAGGCAATTTCCTATACCCTTACCCCCGAATCCCAGTTACATCCAGTCCTGCTTAGTTGTAAAAACTTGACACTGGAATTGAGTTCTCTCCGGTGCTCTTGCATACCTGAACAAAATCCCAAAGTTGGCTTCAGCTCATGGAAAAAGCACAGTATTTGAATGTCAGTCAACTCAGTTACGTTAGACTTGCTTTCCATCTGAGGGACGGATTGTGTGCTGTTTCCCTGCCATTCTCTTTTGTTACTCCAGCTCATTATTGGAAAGAAGTTTATTTTTGGTAGGAAGAGGTGTCGTCACAATTCCAGAATATTCTTCTGTGTTTCTGAAATCTCTTTGGGTAAGAATACTTCCCAGTGGGAATTTGACTGAACTGACAGGGTAGAACAAAATACCTGGGAAGAGCACAAGAAGATACGTTTATCGTACTGGTGAAGAGAATGTGTTCTGCCCCACCCCTGGTACCTCTCTTCCTGAAGTCCGATTAAGTGTGTGATTTTTGTTCCTGGAAAGGGGAAGTTAGTGGCAATGAATTAATGTAACAAACGGATGCATTTCTATGACATACCAACGGAGCCCAGTTAAGAATGGGAGCTAATGAAATGGCTTATACACACAACAATTACCACTGGAGAGAAAAAGACGGAACGTAAAGGAGAAATACTCTGTTCCCTCCCATCTGACCTCTCTTGTTTTTTCTGCAGTCATATAGATGTATGTGCACAGTTATGTGGCTAGCTCAGGCATGATGCCAGTGAAGTTACTGTGGTATGGATTTCAGTATGGGCTATTATGTTTGCCAGAGTGGCTAGTCTGCTCTGAAATCTGTGCTGCTGCAGCTGGTCTTCTCTCCTGGTTAGTATTACTGTCTTTGCATGCGCTTTTTTCTTTTTCTGTGTAGTTTCCTGTGTAATGTAATCTAATTCCAAAGGGAGCTAACTTTGAAAATCTGTGGTCTAAATGTGTGTTTGTCCTGGAAGGTTGTACCACCTGAGCTCTCATTAAGTGCTGGCAGCTGTTTGTCATTAGACAGCATGTACAGGCAGCAGCTCTTTCTGGTGTTGCTCATTCTCACTCTGAGATGAGAGATTGTGTTGGCAGAAGACATGGTGCACACTGAATTAGGAGCCCTGGCATCCCAGCTCCTGCTGGGTCACTGGGAAGCATCCTTGCTGGCAATGTGCTGACAGCTGCCTAAGGGTTTCTGTCAGTTGCAGTTGGCTGTGGTTACATGCCAGGCTGGAGTTTGATGGTATGCATTTACTGGATGTATTGTTGCATATGTTGCAGAAAGCATGCGTCTTCAAAAGGCAGCATAACATTGCTTATTAAAAGCCTTGCTTTTCATAAGATTAGAGAAGTAGATGCTTATCCAGCCCCCCAGGTAAGGAAGGATGAAATATGCCTTTGATACTTAGACAGTGTATCTTAACATACTGTATTTAATGGCTTATATTTGCTTTACCTCGTGAGCAATTGGTGGTTTCAGAGGTAAGCTGGAAACAAACTCTTTTTATTTCACGTTTAATACAGCATGATATACAAATTGATATTTTATGTAATAGACAAACCTGATTTAAAGACACTGCCTAGGATTCAGTTTTAATCTGATTTTACGTCTTTTTCATATTAATATTGAGAATATTTTGGTGAGTTGGTGTCAGCTGTAGAGTTGAAGACTAATGTAGTCTTGAACTAGGATTTCAAATAGAAAGAATTAGGCTTTACATCGTTCTAGCCTTAAAGCCTTTTCTTTTTTTTCCTTAAATTTCCCCAGATTTTACTGTGTTGTTCCAGCAACGGCCATTATGACTCTGTGTATACAAAACAATTCCAGGAAAATGCTGCTATTTGCCAGGGTAAACTTGAAATCATTTTTCTATGGAAGAGAATTCTGTGTTCTCATGTTTATAGGCGGTATTCATTTTGCTTTTCAGGGGTGGGGTGGGGAGAGGTGGAGGCTCATTTATTGTGTATTAACACGTACATACACTCATTATTCTATCTGTTAAGTGGGGTGTTGGGTTAAATGACTTCCAGAGGTCCCTTCTTCCCACCAGAATTACTTGAATTACTTTATGATTCTCTCCTTAATTGAATTTAGTACAACTACTGTCTTGTAACAGTAGATAATATCTAAAGATATACTTACCTTGAAAATTTCAGCAATTCTTATGGATCTGGTGTTACCTTTATTTGCCTTGAGCTTTGTGTTTATCTATTCAGCTGTGTTATATGAGATCCTGTACAAAGATGTGTTTGGCATGGATGAGGAAGAATTAAGGTCTGCAGTTGAGGTGTTTCGAAGTGGATCCAAGAAGAACAGAAACTGTGGCTCTGCAGGAAGTGAGGATGCAAACTTTGATTGCCTTCATGAAACAGTATCCAGAAATCCATTGGAAAAGAGGTAGTATTTTGGGAAGGCAATGTGGTAAATGGGAAGAAGAAAAGAAAAAAAAAAAACCCAAAACCTTGCAAAGCACAACTCTTCCAATTTTTTGGGCTGCTAGCTTTTTCCTATTTCATGACCCACATGCGAAGCTGAAGTGTATTGTACAAGGAGAGTGTGCTTTCCTTGGAGCTGCAAAGTAACACATAATTGAACTTCCTCTGCTGCTAGCTATGTTATAGTTGTGTGTTACTCTGTAAAATGGCAGCTTATTTGTAATTAAAATTGTTCCTTATGTCATCAAACTTTTGGTAAAAAGGTGTTATTACTCTTCTAAGCCTCTACAGCTCTGCAGAGGCAATAGCGTACTGAAAAGATGAGCTCCACTTTAGTTTCTTGTTTGTCCTTTTTTTAATGGCATCATACCTCAAATAGACAATTAAGTGCTGGCATTATCCAAGTCTGGATCTCTGGGGATGAGGGAAACAGAATGTACCTATAGAAACCCTTATATTCTGTGTTGTTCAAATAGCTAGAAAGGCTAAAGGGATGCCTCTGGCCATTGTGGAATCCAGATGACATTGGTTTGATAGGGCTTAGAGTGTCTTCTTGTACTTGATGGTGCAAGAGTTTAATCAATCGGTGGGATCATCTTCATTCTTTCCTAATGCAAGCAGTCGCCCTTGTTAAGGGTGGGTGTTGGAACAAGTAAAGGTCATGTTCCTGAATCTGGGAGGAGGGCTGTTCCGTCCTGCATCCCAGCCCATGGCTAGTGTTTAAAGGCAAAATCTACCACTTGATGGCACCGTGGTGCTTTTTCAGATTGTATGAACAGTTGGTTTATTTTTAGTCCTGGCTAGAAATTATGCATTGTATCTTTTGTAATCTTATTTTCAATTACTTAGAGTGGACAACTGGGAAGGCAATGATACTGACAATCTGCAGGAAGATAAGTTCAAACAAAGCATTGAAGAAGAAAAGGTTTGTCAGCTGGGGAAGAATTTGTAATGGAGGTTTTTTTGTTGTTGTATGATGCTATCCTTGTGAGTGCTAAACTCTCTTTCCCACTTCTTAAAAATTATTTTTGGAAAGTGGGTGACCTCTTCCATCTGTTTGCCTTTCAGTTTTGCCTTTAAGTTTCTATTAAATTGGATAAGTCTTTTTACTTTCTGAGATTCTCTTCTTTAGATATTTTCTTTTTCACTCCAAAGATGGAGCTTAGCAGATCTTTTCTGATCTGGTGTTTGTTTTTTCCCCAGATATGGTTTAAATCATCTTGCTTTTGTTCTGAACACAGTGTAAATCACTTTGGATCATTTTAAAAACACTATAGAAACTTGATTTTTAGATACAGTAACTGAAATTCCCACCAACTTTTGAAACTGTGGCTTCGTTGGTCTGGTTAGCTCTCTGATTCTTTTTGAGTGAAGAACACTCCAGTTGTTACTCTTGAGCCTGTTTCTAACTGTTCCAAAGTCTGTTTGCTCAGCTTCTGAATGCCTAAATGTATTTTCATATTCTTGAGCCATAGATTTTAAGGCAAATATAGTGGAAGTTAAGATTTTGGAAAGTAGTGTATATATGTCTTAAAATGGTCCACAGATCCTGGCAGGATACAGATTATGCTGAACACATGAAATGCACTTGTTAATGCTCTGTTTCAACTCTGCTTTTAGCCTCCAGAAAATCCATCAAAGATGCCTGTTCCTTATAAAGTGCTTAAGGCACTGGACCCCGAGATCTATCGAAATGTGGAGTTTGATGTTTGGCTGGACAGCAGAAAAGGTATCTTTGAGAAGGGAAGACCAAGCAATTCTCTCTGTACTAGGTTGTTACCTGTTTCTTCACAGCTGAAGTGTGAAGGATACTGGTTAACCCAGCAGATACTTGTAGGTTGTAAATCTTTCTAGTAACTGGTTTCTTGGCTTCATTTCAAAGTACAAAATACACTGCTTCTGACACTGTATAATGGTGATAAAGCTGCTAAAAATCTGACCTCTGCTACTTAGTAACTACAGTATAGGAAATAAAGGGACGTAGAGTACAGAACTCTGTGTTACCATTCTGTTGTATTGGAACTCATTCAAATTTGAGAGTTTTTTGTTGCAGCATGTGTGCAAGGACTTTTACTATTTTAAAGCATGATTTTTGGCTTCAGATTGTATAATAATGAAGATCTCAAATTTAGCATTGATATCTGTCAAATGAGTGGAGTTCTCTTTTGCTTCCCAGCTCTCCTGGGCTTGGACATTCAGTAGAGATTTCATGGTCTTTGTGGCTTGGGATAGGTTGCTGCTTTTTGACCGAGGCTATGGCTGATCTGTAAAGCAAGAACTTACGAAGAAAGATAAGTTTTGAAGTGGTATTTGATGTCTGACCCGAAGTACTTTGCATACTGAAGAACTCAGCATTTTACAACTGCATAAGCAGTAATGAGGGTAATTAAAATTCTTGGAACAGAGTAGAGTAACTAATTATCTATGTAGAATACTGATGTACAGAGAATCCAGGCAAGGAGCCTACTGAAATCTAGCAGCAAGGAGACTTCAGACAATGTTGCTTTTTCCTGGATAACATCTCATTTTTGCCAGGTGCTGCCTGTACTCTGGCAAGACAAGATATCTCCAACACTTTTAATACTAATCCTGGTATTAAGTGCAGGAATAGCTTGGTACAATCACAAAAAACATTGTGGTACTGAAGTAGTAGTAATACTTACTGCATTATCTGGATATTATTGATGTCCTGTCATTTTTAGCTTAGTTATGGTCTAAGAAAATTTATTGTTCCTTCACCTTTACTGTGGGGAATGTTCAGATATGTATAGGAAATACTTTATTCAATTGCCCTATAATTTGTAGTTAGATGCTGTCATGAAGTACTTGTAGTATAGGATATATGAAGAAAAGACAGTAGTTTAAAGGCTTCTTGTTTTTTATTTATTCATTTATTTTTAGAGCTTCAAAAAACTGACTACATGGTGTTTGCTGGGAGACAGTACTATTTAGGAGACAAGTGTCAGGTTAGTACTCAAAGGAGACTCAGTTATGATAATCTGTTAAAACTGCTTTAAATGGAGTATAGTAACTCATAAAATCATTTGACTTCATAGAATTTTCCAAGACTTTTTAACATTCTCTTGTTGCTATTAATATGACTTTCTTTTTAATTTAATTTATTTTTAAAATCTACATTTAAACACTGGGTAGTGTGAAGGAAAAACTGCTTGGAAACTTATTGTGAACCAGTGATGTACATTCTGTGAGTGGAAAATTCCAGACCAAGAGCTCCAAAATGTGCAAGGTGTGCATTTGAGATTGTCTGTTGGGTTTTCACTCGGAGTTGCCAACAAGTCTGGGTAGTCTTCCACTTCTCAACAGTAATGTAGCAAATATTTTTATAAGATAGAAAGGGAAGAGCTAAAAAGGAAGGATTGCTGTGATTTGGCTAGGAGATACTGAAAGGAAGGTCAGCTTTCTTGCTCTTCCACTGTTGTACATAGTTAGGACTTAGGGGTTTTTTTTATCACTGTTTGAAGCAGTGCTGATGATTCACTTAGTGACTTGTTCCTAGCTGAGCAGAGCTTTCCTTTCCAATTTCCTGTTATATCTCCTATTCTCAAGTTTTTAAATAGCATACTTATCTGCTTGGCACAGTGTAAATAAATTAAAAATTTAGAAAGCAGATATTTTCTTACCTCTCAGTCACTTAGACTCTCCCTCCCCATCCCCCACCCCCTTTCTTCCTTAACTTATTACAGTGCCCTTTATTTTGCTTGCTATTTTGAAGTATTTGTGACTCCTAGGCCAATTCAGTAGCATGATAAACTACGAACCACCTTTCCTGTTAGTGGTTTGTAGCCAGTATTCTGAATCCCCTGATGCAGGTTGGGGTTTTTTTTAGAGCTTCTGGTGTTCTCTCTCCAGGTGCGTCTGGAGCCTGGAGGTAAGTACTACAATGCTCACATCCAGGAAGTAGGAATGGATGGCAACACGTTGACTGTATTCGTTGAGGAACTGGCAGAAAAGTAAGCAGTCTGGTGACTTCATGTTTGAATTCTGGTTGAGTTTGTATATTCACAGATGCTTAAAATAGAAATGTTAAGTGTTTTGAAAAGAAAGAAGAACCTAGGCTTTTAAATACAAAATGAGGCTTTGCTTCCTTATTGGAAACAAATAGAATGTTCCGGGAAGTTTTTTCTCTTGGATTTCTAATGACCAAAATAATTAGTGTAATGCTTTCTATGAAATCTTGCTTTTCAGTCTTCTCTTGAATGTGGAAGTGAGCTTTGCAGTTTGGGCTTAATTCATGGATATCAAATTAAACTGCTTTCTCTGGAATTTTTTTGTTGTATCCAAACAAACTAATTATTTGGCACTTGTTCACTGTGCTGTTCAGAGCATTCACTCTTCTCCAAACCTAGAATTTGGCTTGATGACATTGCAAAAACATCTGTGTTGTGCTTTCAGGTGTACTTCTGAAGGCACACAAATGCAGGGAAGAAAGGCTTGACCAAGGAAATCAGTAGTGTTGAGACTAAATTCTAGCCTTTTTTTAATAAACAAATAACATTTGTGAGTGCTTGGTGTCAGAGAAACTTCTTTTATCTATTTATTATTTCCACAAGCTGTCTACACTGTGAAGTTTGTGGGTTTTTCTCTTTTATTCTCATAGTGTTGCTTCAGCTTACGCTGTGTGTAACTGCACAACTGTGTATCTTTGTGGCAGTGCTAATACCAGTGTTCTTTGTGTAGGCATACAGTTTCTCTGGCAAACTTAAAACCAGTGACACAGGTGGCACCTGTCCTTGCTTGGAATATGGTTCCCAGCCGGAAAGGAGGAACCTATCAGAAAATAACAAGTGGATATTTCTCAGGAATAGGTTTGTACAAGATTTCCACAAACAGTCCTTCCCCTGGGGCTGGGTGGTGTGAGGGAGACACTCGTGGTAGTTTTAACAGTAGCAGTCTTTGGATGTCAGAAGTGACTTAATTTAGCCTGTGATATAAAATTTGGTCACTGCAGAGGTTGGATGTAAGGTGATCTTTCAGACAGAGGGATGATTTACCTTTGGAAAAAAGCAGATCCATTGAAAACATATCATAAAGTTAGTGTTGCTCAAAATTGCTGAGAAGAAATTTGGTGCTTGAGATCTATATACAAAGACTGGATCTGTGCACCAAAAAGCTTGTCTGATTTGGACTTAGCAGAGGTGCATGGACAGACTAGGGCTTCCCCAGCTTAAATATGGATTGTATTTTAATTTGGAGAGGGTTTTTTTTTTAATAAATAAATGCAGCCTTCGTAAAGAGATTTTGACACTAGGAGTCCTGATTTTATCAGCTGAAGTTGGGAAGATTTGTGAGATGATCATATTCGGCTCAAGTGGGCATTCTAAATTTTGAGCATTCAAAAGATGGGTGTGAAGCTTGCACGCTTAAAATGTACTTTTTTTGGGATAGGACATTTTCTGTGTGTTCAAATGTTGTTTCCTCTCAAATGATAAAGAGAACATAGCTCTGAAGTCAACTGTTTACGGTGTAAATCTGTCTTTTCTGTCCTCAACTGAAACTGCAGAAATGGATATGAAAACACGGAAGAGAATGCTTAAGAAAGTTCGTGGAAAGGAAGTCTTTATGACAGTGGCTTATAGCAGGGGTCAGCCAGTTCTTCCACCCCGGCTACAGCGCAGTTCGGGGCGCTCTCCTCCAGTTCACTGCCCACAGGGTGGTGGAAACATGGCACCTTATGAACACTATCCTCAGAATCCTTCTCAGAGACATAACCGTGGCTTTGGGATGCCAAGGTATGAGACCTTGAAAACTTGTCTGAGATGAATGCTTGTTTTGCAGTCATTCTTGCTGCAGAATAGTTAGGAGAGAGTTTGTGCTATTCAGTAGGTAAAACTACGAATGAGTTCCATCTAAGAAGCACTTCCTGGTAATTGCACTTTTTACCCTTTAAACTTAGGGGATCTGCCCGATTTATAAACAGGCACAACATGGTTGGCCCTCAAATAGCATTCTACCCCAGTCCAGGAAAGAGATGCTATCAGAGCTATGACAATTTCTCCTGTGGATCCTGGTAAGTGAATATAAACCTCTTTACAGCCTGTTGCTCTGAAAGAGCTGGGGAGGGTGGTGGGAAAGTTGCATGGAGAGAGTTGAATTGGCTGTTAATGGCACAATAAGACATAGTGGGTTTATTGTGCCTCTCCAAAAAG
>VXBW01002912.1:215885-233492 GCA_013400375.1 Thinocorus orbignyianus | reverse complement strand
CCCTCTCCTCCCTGTGCGTGTCCCCCGCCCCGCACACACGTGTCCTGCCCGGTGCCGCCCTCCACGGCAGGCCTGGGCACACTCCTCCTCCTCCTCTTCTCCTCCTCCTTTTCCTCCATCCCTGCCATCTTCACCACGTGTCCCGCACGGCCGCAGGCCCCGCACACACACGCGTGTACACACGCAAACACGCGTGTACAGGCACACAGACGTGCCACACGCGTGTCCTGCCCTCCCACTACACGCCAGTGGATGGTTTCAAGTCACGCCCCGCCGGCACCGCTCCCAAAAACCAGGCAACTCCCGCCTTTTCCTTCCTGGCTGCCCTCGCCGTCGGCACGCCAGTGCCCTGGGAAGTGGCTCTGCCTGCGCCGGAAAACCTGTTTTTAGCCAGGAGAGTGTTTTCCAGCAGAGTTTCCCCTCCAGAATATCCCCTCGCTGGCACGGCACAGGTGGGATGGTGGGGGGAGGGTTGAGGAACTCCCCCTTTCCCGGTGCTGCTGGTCAGGTGTCTGCCTGTGGATCCCGAGTGGCGGGTGCTGAGGCAGGATTAGGAGGAAACTCCTTGGGAATAATCCGCGAGGGTTGTGTCACGGGTGGGTTTGGCTCCATCTTGGCGTCAGCAGATCCTTGTTGCTCTTTTTTTCTTTCTCTTTTTTTAAATAAATGCCCAAACTTAACCGCTCTGTGCGGATATTGTGTTGCCCACTCATGTCCTGATGGGCACGGGGCTGGAGTGCAGTTTGCAGAGGGCTTCAGGATGTTTTGGGATGAGAAGGGCCGTTTTGGCATGAAAAGGGCCATTTTGGAAAGTGAAACAAAATGAAGATCTGGGGCTTATCATCAGTTGTTGCAGCATTTAGGGTCTCTTATAGGATGGAATTAACATTCTGGGTTGCTGATCCGTAGCACCGTGGTCTGTTGTTCTGTGGCAGGAGTTAGGCTGGATTTTGGGCAACCTACTAGTATTTATTCCTAAAAAAATAAAGGGTTTAGGGGGTGGGAAATGGGATGTGCTGTAATTGTGTGTTCTCTGGGGAGGGGATGTGTGCTGGTGGTCCTGGTTTGCGCAGCGCCGTGGGTGTAGGAGCTGCCTGTCTCCCAGTAAACCCCAGTTAAACAGCAGTTTGGGGGAGCACTGGGGCACACACCCCACTTCTCCGTGGCCCCCCGACCTTCTCCACTTGCTAAAGGAAGCATTTTTGGTTTGCCAAGCGAGATGCCAGCTTTCCCAAACCTCCACCGGGCTCTGCAGCAGCCGGTAGGCACGAGGGCTGACGTTTTTTTCCCCCCGGTGAAAGAGAGAGAGAGAGCTGGAAAAAAGCCGCCGTCCAAAATCCACGCCCCGGCATTGGAGCAAGAAATAATTTGGGATGTGTGCCGGCTCTGACCCCTGCGGCGCGTGATTGCTAACAGCTGGGAGGGCTCACCGTGGCCTCCCGGCTCCTCCTGCACCGCTGACGCGCTCCCAGCTCTTGCTCCTCTCCTTGCTTTGTGTTTTGGGGCACGGAGAGGGAAAAGGATTTATTTTTTTGGGGTGTTGGCATGTCACGCTCGGCTACGGGGCTGAGCACCAAAAGGGGATCCGGCCGTATTGGGAATGTCTGCTGGAAGCAGGGCTCGGGAAACCGGCTTTTTGGGGAGGGTTATTCCTTCCCCTGGTTGCAGGCGTGCCTCTTTCCTCCTTCCCGGGCTGGAGGGGGAAGGAAAGGGAAGGCGAAACGAAACCCTGAAGGAAATGAGAAGCAGCCTCCCACCTCCCCGCGCCTGGTCACCGGCCAAGCGCTGCCTTGGAGCCAAGGTTCGGCACCGTTTTCCACGTGATTCCCTCGGAAGGGCATTTTCCAAACCCCCGCTGATTGCTTTGGGATAGCAAGAGAGTGAGGTTTTTAAGGTGATGTGGGAGGAAAGGTGGTCTGGTGGTTGAATTCCTGCGGCGAGGTGGAGGGGCTTCCCTCTGGGATTTGAGGCAAACCGCTGTGTCTGCCCCCCCAAACCCTTCCAAGTCTTGTTTTGGATGAGAAATGGGTATTTTGGATGGATATACAGGAGATTGGGAGCAGAGCTGCTTGGTCGAGTCGCTTGGGTTCAGCAGAAAACACTTTGCACAGTGGAAAAAAAGACATTATCAGATGGAGTGAGCTCTGGAGCATCCCTTGGAGATACAAAGTCTGGTGTGCTTCCTCGCTTGGAAGGCGAGGAACAGCTCTGTGGAGGTAGCCACGGCGGCCTCTTTGATCCCTCTCCAAGGGGAAGGTGGCAACCACAACAAAGTCCCCGTGCGCCGTGGGACAGGCAGCCCGGGCGTGAGGTGCTCTCCCCCACGTGCCTCTATCCGTTTTTACATCCTACCCTGCTCTTCCTGCTCAATTCTTTGTGGCTCCGAAATAGCTGTTAATTTTCTACTCAGGGAACGGCTGGATTTTGGGGGAGGATGAAGTGAGCTGAGGGCATTTGGTTATTCATAAAACCGCTTGTAAATCTTGGATGTCCTTTGAGGCGGGACGTGGTTTGGAGTAACTCTTCCCAGGGCAGTTGGAGGTTGAAAGGAGCAGTGAGCTCCTCTCCCAGGAAATTTATCTCATCTGGGATAGCGGGCAAGGTGGTGCTGTGTAAGTCAGGTGTCCAAAAGAAATTATATCTGACCTGCTGTTAAAATTTCACTTCTTGATGGGGAATCAAACATCTCTTGCAGCGAGGAGGAGAGGATCTGGGTGCAAGCGCCGGGGAGCTCGGGGTTAATCCTCCCTCTTCCACAAGCAGCAGCTCCTCAAACTTGGACTCTTTGTGGTCCAGGTTATGTTCCAACCCAGACACCCAAAAAACACCTGGCTGGCTGGGTGATGCTCGTTGACAAGCCCATGCAGTGAAGGTGACAGGTTTGGAGGTACAAAAGCATGTGGCTTTTTTGGTGTACCCCAAAACATGTGGCTGCACGGAACCTCTTACCTCCTCCCAAACCCCAGGTACCACCAACTTCTGCCCTCGCCACGGTGTGTGTCCTCACTTCCCACACCCCTCGTGGAGGTTTTGGGAGGAGGATGGGATGCAGGAGGACAGTGAATGCTGCTGGAGCTGTCAGATCTGCTGGGGCTGGGTGCACCCTGTGCCTGGGTGTCCTTTGCTTTTAAGGAAACCTGTAAATGTTTGTTTGTTTGTTTTATAACAGTTGATATCTGCAAACTCAAGCAAACGAGCCAGGCAAGCTGCTCCCTGGGTAGGCTTGCTAGCAGAATCACACCAACAGGATGAAAACCTGTGTCAGAAGAAAAGGAAGCTATTTTAGGGACAACACCAGGTTAAAGATAGTTACAGAGGACCAAATTTCCTTTTTTAACAAAGCAGAGCAGGAGGATGTTCCTGTTCTGTTGCAAGACCCAGCCTGGGAGTGCTGGGGCTTGGAGAAACCTTTCCCGAAAGCATGAGAACTCCCAGAAAGGGGAGCACGGGTGTGCAGGCTGAGGAGGACCGCTGGCTTTTGCTGCTGGAGAGCTTTCCTTCCCTGCCAGGACGTTGTCCTGGGCATGGACCCAAGTCTGGAGGTCAAGGTTAAAGAGCACCCACGGCGGGTTTCAGTGCGACGGGCGGGAAGAGCCACGGTGGCCTCGGGAGTGTGTGCCAGGGACAGCTTGAGGGAGGGAGGGCATGGGCTCCAAGGGCTGTCCTGACAGTGTGGGGTTTCCTCTGGGCTGGCTCATCCCTGTTTGGTTTTTTTCCAGAGAGGTTTAGAAATGACAATAAAGAGCTGCAGGGCAGGGGGAGCTTGGGCACGCCGCTGTCACCGTGTCCCTGAGANGCCAGGCTGGATGGGGCTTGGAGCAAGCTGGTCTGGTGGGAGGTGTCCCTGCCCACGGCAGGGGGGTTGGAACTTGATGATCTTGAAGGTCCCTTCCAACTCTGACCATTCTGTGATTCTATGATCTTTAAGGTCCCTTCCAACTTGAACCATTCTATGATTCTGTGTCTCAGCTGAGTCCCTGAGCAAGCACGTGGGGGATGCTGGAGCAGCAGCTCCCAGGGTGATGGTGGGAAGCCACTGGTTGAACGTTGCAGTCCTGCACTGAGGGTAACCTCCCCGTGTCTTTCTCTCCTGCAGCGTGTCCATGATGGCCAGCGTGCTGTCCAGGCGCCTGGGGAAGCGCTCCCTCCTTGGCACCCGTGTCTCTGCCCCCAGCACCTTGGCCGAGGGGGTGCTGGCCACCACCCAGATCCCCGGCTTGCAGGCTGACCTTGGCCAGGCATCTGCCCACACAGCTCTGCCAGAGGACAGATCCTGCGTGCCATCAGCAGAGGAGAGCAGCCAGGCACCCAGGTTTCCCAGCCCTGGCTGCCAGCAGCTCTGCACCGGGCAGCAAGTACGTAAGGGGAGGCTTTTGGTGGCCTTGGTTGGTGGGGGAGAAAGCTCCTGGGGCTCTCCTAACGTAAGGTGCAATGAGGATCTGTAATTACAAGAGTCATTAAGGGGTGTTGGCATTTGTGCACTTGGCTGTGCCTAATGGGTTTGGACCATACCAGCCCGACATCTCCTCCAGGAGTTGTCTCCAGTCCTAGCTAAAAGTGGTTCTCCAGAGAAGAGGGTAAGGAGACCTGAGACTTCTCTCCAATATTCTCCAGCTAAGGCTGAGGGGAGTTCATTTCTCAATGTCTGGGGACTCCCAGGGGACTTCTTTTCCATGAACTTGTCCTGTCTCCCCATAACTCACGTTAACATGTGAAAGCAGGTGGCAGGAACCAGCCCCAGCTTGGCCATGGTGGTGATGAGCCCCACGGCTCAGTCTGCAGCACCTTTTTGCTGTGGGATTGAGGGTTGGTGGGGCAGACATACGTGGTGAAGAAGCTCTTACGGAAGAGTGAGGTGTGATAGCTCATCCAGAAAGGACATCTAGTCCTGCTGGACTCCACTATTTTTTGTGCCCTGGGCTCCTGATGCTTAGGAGGGACGTGACTTGGCTGAGGTGCTGCCTGGAGCAGGGAACAGCCCTTGTCCTCAAGCCCACCGGAACAGTTCCCACTAGTGCCTGGCCGAGCAGCACTGTGTGAGGGGAGCCATGGGCTGCTGACGTGAGGCCTGTTTCTTGGCTGCTACCTGCAGGACTGTAAAGCTTTTTCTGGGCAGAGCTTGTGAAATTGAGTGTAAATAAGGCCCCTGTTCAGTTTTCTGGCTCCTCCTGCCCCGTGTTTATTAACCACGGGACAAGGAGAGTTGTTTTCTCCTACGTGCTCCTCTCTGGATGCTTCTGCTTGTTTCCTTTGCTGCTGGAAACTGCATAAAAATAGTGATGAGGTGCCTTCACCTCCCAGCAGCAGCCAGGACTTGTGCTGGTGGCCGTGCAAAGCTGAAGGAGAAGTTGGCTCTTCTTGCTGGCTGCAGTCTGTGGAGCAACCCGTGTAGTTCAGTGGGGAAACCTTTCTCCTTGTTTTCAGAAAGCAGGATCAGTCTTCTGTGTCCTGATCCTTGCAGTGATCTCCTAAACCCTTAGTCTGCCAGAGGTGGCTTTTTCCACCCGAGGTCCTACCTGAGATGGTCTCACAGGCTTCTTCCCGGTCAGGATATGGATGTGTGTGTCTATCCCATATCGGTTTCTTGGTGGTGCTTCCATAAAGAGATGTTCCTGTTCCTATAAATAGCTGGAGACACATGTAGTGCCTTTTAACAGGTGCATTTCCATTAACAGAAGTAGGCTTATGGGTGGTAGTGGTGGAAAACTGCCCATCAGGAGGAGTTTGGGACTCTGAAGGAGATGGTGAGGTTTGCACATCTCCTCCTCCTGCCTGGAGGAGCCAAGCTGTGAATTCAGGATCATTGCACCAAAGAAACCTCTGTTTTCCCCATCCCTCTCCGGCTTTAATCCTTGAATTTGCATACTTTGCCAGGATGTGTAATAATTGTGGGAGCCCTTGCAGCAGGAGGGTGTGAGAACAAAGCCAAAGCAGATAAATTCATTGGAGAAAAGTCCACCAGAAGCTGTGACACTCAGAGGGGTGGCTGATACTGGTTCTGAAATTTAGGATTGCTGGTGTCAGGGAATTTGTGTCCAGGAGGAGCAGATTTCTTGGTGGTAGGGTTGGGATGAACCCTGGCCACCCCTCTGGTTTGCTGTGACAGCAGTCTGAAGTCCAAGCCCTTCAGGACAGGCTTTGCCTTCGTCCTAAAGTCCTCCATGACCTTTTCCACTGGGGGAGGAGGAGGTGGGGGGATTCTGTGGTGGCTGAAGTCTTGCTTGTGCTGCGGCAGGACATCCCTGGAGAGCAGTGGGATCATGACTGGTGCTGACAAACACCCTCTTGTACCATTTTCAGGTCCTTGTCACCTACAACGGGCAGGAGTGTGCCAGCCTGGTGGAGCCGCACAACCCTCTGAGCGACAAGGTGAAGGTGCTGCTGCCAGAGCAGGGCTTGCAGGCGTGCTGGAGGGCTCAGGACATGCGGCCGGCCCCGCTCCAGCCCCCGGCCCTGCCTGCAGCTGAGGGGCTGCAGAGATCTGTATCCAGCAGTATCGACGTCCCCAAGAGGTTGGTGCCCCTGGCTCGTGGTTGGGGTTGGTGCCTTTGGCTCGTGGTATCTCATCCTGGGGGAAAAGGGGTTGTTGGTGGCTCCAGCAGCGCTTGTGCTTGGTTTTACACCAGTGAAAAGGGTGGTGATGCTGGGGATTCATCCGCCTTCCCAGCACAGGATTATCCGGAGGATGGTTAAATTTAGGATTAAAGGGATTTAAATATCTTTTCCCCTCCAAATGGGGAGAAAACATCCTTCCCAACGACTTCAAAAGGCCTCAGAATTCATGGAGGGGAGGCAGTGAGGGGAAACCCCTGCAGCTGCTACAGTTTGTGCTGTCCCTTGGGTGCCTGCTGTGACTCCCCTGGTTGTACCTGGGCTGTTTCTCTGATTTTTCTGTTGTTTCCTCCACGTGTTTCACATCTCTCCCCTCGTGGTGCAGGAAAACCGACGCCGCTGTGGAGATGGACGAGATGGTGGCAGCCATGGTGCTGACCAGCCTCTCCTGCAGCCCGGTGGTGCAGAGCCCTCCTGCTGGTGACAGCAGCATCCCCCGTGAGTGTGTGTTTAAAATATATATATATATTTGTTAAAAAAAAGCACACCCAAACATCCAAAACTAAAGGAGACACGGAGAAATGTGCTGTGACCTTTGGATCTCAGTGCCAGGGCTCTTGCTTGCAGCAGAGGTGCTTTCTTGGGTGGTGAATAGCTGCCAGGACAGGGACAGAGGTGGCACCAGGGTTGTGGTGGAGCCCGTGGGTGCTGGTTGGGGCTGAGCAAGTCAGGACAGCCCTGGCAGCACCCTGGGGGTAACCCTACTCCCTACAACCCTCCCCTGGGGCAGGGGAGCCCCACACAGGAGTCCCAGGCTGGGGGGCACCGCCCGGTCGCTCCTTTTTTTAGAGGCAGTTTCATTCCCCAGGAGTCAAATGCTGCCAGAGGGATAAAAATAGCTGTCCAGAGCCGTGGGAAATGTGTGTGCCCCCAGTGCTGGCTGCTCGCTGTGTGCCGGCTGTGCCCGCAGGACTGCTGATGCCAAGGAGGATGGGGAAGGGCGGAGGAAAAAAGGGGATAAAATGACCAATAGTGGGGAACTGGCACTGAGCAAAGGGGCAAAGGCTTCACCTTGCCAGTTTATTTTTATTTTTTTTTAAAATACAGCAGCCTTCCAGGATCTGAAGGGAGCTCCAGGAGAGCTGGGGAGGGACTCTTGGTCAGGAAGTCTAGTGACAGGACGAGGGGGAATGGTTTTAAATTGGAAGAGGGGAGATTTAGATGAGAACTTAGGAAGAAGTTCTTTGCTGTGAGGGTGGTGAGGCACTGGAACAGGTTGCCCAGGGAAGCTGTTGATGCCCCATCCCTGGAAGTGTTTAAGGCCAGGCTGGCTGGGGCTTGGAGCAACCTGCTCTAGGGAGAGGTGTCCCTGCCCATGGCAGGGGGGTTGGAACTGGATGATCTTGAAGGTCCCTTCCAACTCTAACCATTCCATGATTCTATGAAAAAATAGAGGCAAACTGTTGCCACGGGTTATCCAGGCTTGGGATAACCCTGAGGGGTTGGGCTGGCCCTGAGCTGAGGGTGATGGTTTGTGTCCTCTCCTGCAGCCTCACGGGTGGCGTGTGATCCCTGGAAGGAGAGCGGCGACGTCTCGGACAGCGGCAGCAGCACCACCAGCGGGCACTGGAGCGGGGGCAGCGACATCTCCACCCCTTCTCCCCCTCACCCTGCGGGCAGCCCCAAGTACTCCATCGAGGCCCTGAGCTCCCCACAAGTGGACGACGGCTTCGAGACTGATTCTGACCCCTTTCTCCTCGATGAACCTGCTCCTCGCAAGAGAAAGGTAGTGNGAGGTGTCCCTGCCCATGGCAGGGGGGCTGGAACTTGATGATCTTGAAGGTCCCTTCTAACTCTGACCATTCTATGATACCTGTGGTGGGAGGTTCCTAGTGTTGACAAGGTGGCTCAGGCTGAGCCAGCGTCCTGTGGAGGGGACGCTGCCACCAGGCAAGGGGTGACACAGGCCATCTCTCCTCCAGAACTCGGTGAAGGTGATGTACAAGTGCCTGTGGCCGAGCTGCGGCAAGGTCCTGCGCTCCATCGTTGGCATCAAGCGGCACGTCAAGACCCAGCATCTCGGGTAAGATGAGAGATTTCACCTCCACAGTTCCTCTCTGACCACCGAAGCTGCACACTCTGCCACTGAGTAATTCCTAATTCCTGCAGCCAGTATCCACAGTATTAAAGATACTGGCCTGTATGCCCTGAGCTTGGCAGTTCTCAGCCAAGCAGTCCATGTCACCAAAGCCACTGCTGTAGTGTCCCTGCCTTCAGGGCTCTCCAGGAGGCACAGGAGCCCCGTTTGAGTTCCTCTTCTGCCCATCTCAGGTGTGTGTTTTGCACTGGGGGAGTTCAGGTTACACAGGAGCCCCGGGCAGAGGCAGAAGAGCACCAGCCCAGCTGGGTTTCACGAGGGCTGGCAGCATGGAAGCCGTGGTGGCCAGCCCCATCTCAGCTGTCGGGGCTGGCACAGGCACCCACGTGCCAGTTTGGTGGCGGTTGCCCTTTTGGCAGTTTGTTTTGGAGTCCTGATCTTCTGTGAATTCCCCCCAAAGTGGGTGTGGGGGTGTGGATCAGCTTTGCTGTGCTCCCCTCCTGTGGCTCCATTGCACTTCTCACCCCAACCTCTGTTTTTTCCTTAACTTTTGGCCCTGTTTTCCAAGATACGTCTTTCTCCTTGCCTGCAAACATGAATGTTCTGGGAAGGCTGGTGCCTTGGGCAGCGCTGGACTGCCATCCAGTGCTGGATGAATGTACTGGGGAAAATAATCAAGGAAGACATCAGGGGCTGTTTCCTGCTGGGTGAACCACAGGCCCTCGGTCACAGCTGTGTTAAACGAAGTCGATTAGGAATGAGCAGGGGATTTTCAGTGGTGCCAGTGCTTCTGAAAGCCCTGGAAGAGGTATTGATCTTCCTTGGAAGCGTGAAGAGGCAGTTGGCTGTTGCTAATTGCAGCCAAGGTGATGCTTTGGAGCCTGGGAGTGGCGCAAGAGGGCAAGATTCCTCTCCCTCAGGGAACTCGGGGACCACTTACCTTCCCTGTGGTGGACACGGGGCTGCCTTTTCACTGCTATCCCCCTTTTTTTCCCTGGCAGGGACAGTGTGGATTCCGACCAGCGGAAGCGGGAGGAGGATTTCTACTACACTGAAGTGCAGGTGAAGGAAGAGCCAGCGCCAGAGGCGGCTGCTGCTGCTGCCAGTCCCATGTCCACCTCCGCTCCCATCATCATCCAGCAAGCCCTGGCCAAGCCGGAGGCGCTGCTGGTGGAGCAGCCCGTGCTGGAGCCCACCCTGGCCAGCAGTGCCCTGAGCCAGTCTGCCCCCAGTTCCTTTTGGCACATCCAGGCTGATCATGCCTACCAGGTGAGCCGGTGGCATCTCCTGGGGACGGAAGGGGACACCTCCCAAAATCTTGCCCAGGGGCAGGTCGTGCATGGTCCGGTTTGCTCCCGCTGTGGCAAGGAGGTTTCCTGACCAGCAGAGAAGCTTTGGAGCTGGCACCATCAGCTTCTGGGCAACCAGTTTTGGTAACTCCCTGGTTAAGGGACTTGTGGGCTTCTGTCCCGGCCGTTCCCAGGCTGGGGGGGAGCTGCTGGCCTCCGCTCCCCTGCAATTACCCGCTGCTGGTATGCAACACACCCTTCTCCCAGCAGATAATGCAGGGCTGGAATGCAGCCCCGCCGGATCCTGCACGTCTCCCGTGCCCAGGCGAGCGTGCAGAGGATTTTGGAGGCACAGGAAACTTGGGGACATGGAGCCGGTGGCCCCGTGGGCACCTTGGGCCAGTGGTCCTTGACCCAGGGGGGCAGCTGAGGGATCTATGTACCCTAGTCCAGGGATAGGGTATATAAATCCATCAGCTACATGTATATGCATTCCCATCCCGGGGAATGGATGCAGTATCTAAAAGCAGGAAGCAAAATATATAATGCCAAAATGTATACACAGACCTGGAGTGGTGCATGTGGCTTGTTGTGACTGAAAGCTGTTGTTGGAGTGACTCCTGTGCCCGGACAGAGGGTGGCACAACGTGTCTGCTGTGCCCTGTGTTAGCGGGATACGGGACCGGAGGAGAGGTTGCACCGGGATTTCTCTCCCACCCCCAGTGCTCCCAGTTTGGGGGTACTCCAGACTGGTCTTTGCAGGGATGTGATTGCCTGTGGGGTGGCACATGGGAATGCTGACCCTTCTCTTCCCCCCACAGGCGTTGCCCTCCATCCAAATTCCAGTGTCCCCCCACATCTTCACCAGCATCAGCTGGGCCACTGCCACCTCGACTCTCCCGTCCCTGTCACCGGTGAGTCCTGCACGTGTTTCTCCTTCCTCCCAGGGCAACCCCACACCCCAATAGGATGAGATATGGGGACCTTCTCTCTGTTCTCTCAGTCCCCACCTTAGATGTCCACATTTGTGGGCTGGGAACTGTGTTGTCCTACACTCCCTCTGACACCCCGTTCCCCGCAGGTGCGGAGCCGGTCGCTCAGCTTCAGCGAACCCCAGGCACCCACGCCGATGCTCAAGTCCCACCTGATCGTCGCCTCGCCGCCCAGGGTGTCCATCGGCACCAGGTGAGGGTCCCACCAGCTGGAGGGGGAGCAGAGATGGAGCCCCTTAAAAAACAGGGCGCAAACAATGATGCTCAGACATGGTTATGGGGCCTCACCCTTAGACAGAANAGCCTGTCCTCACAGCAGAGCTGCTCCATCCCTCTGATCATCTTGGTGGCCTCTGCTGGCCCAGTTCCACCAGTTCCATGTTCTTCCTGTGATGAGGACTCCAGAGCTGGCCACAGTGCTCCAGGTGGGGTCTCAGGAGTGCAGAGCAGAGGGGGAGAATCACCTCAAACATGCCTGAAGTTCTTCCAGGAGTGGGTAAATGTTGTTACTCTCCTTCTTTTGCAGGAAAGTCCGCGGTGAAGCCAAGAAGTGCCGTAAGGTGTACGGCATCGAGCACCGGGACCAGTGGTGCACGGCCTGCCGGTGGAAAAAAGCCTGCCAGCGCTTCCTGGACTGAGCGCAGCACCGCGGTGCCGCCTCCCCTTCCCTGCTCCTGCCCGGGGAGCATCCCACTGCTGCAACCAGGGACCTTGGAGGTACCTCCTCTGCCCCCAGAAGACACCTCCAGAGCTGCGTGTAAATCCCTCCTTTCTGTATATTGTACAGCTGCTGGGTTTGCTCTTTTTTTTGGAATTTTTAAAAAAACCAACACTTTTTCCAACTTTTTTTTTTATTTTAAAGAAAAAAAAACCCACAACCTTGAAGAATCTCTCTCCCTTTGTACAGGAAAAGCTGGGGCTGGGAGGGAAAGAAGTCGGTTCCTCGGGGTTTGGGGGGGAGATTGGGGGCGATCTGGGGACCAAAGAGCTTCCTGCATTTCCCAGATCAGCCCTAAAACCTCCCGAAACCTCGCAGCCTGGCGGGGGTGGCGAGTCCCTCCGTTCTTTTGACTACCTAAAAAGTGCAAATCCCTTGGATCCTTTCAGGGAGGGGATGGGTGAGGATTATAGCTTTAAAAATGAGATGCTTTTGGGTTGTTGCAAGCAGGGCAGGGGTGGGAGTCGGAGGTTTCTCTCTCCATGTGGATGTGGTCGTTGCTCGTGTCGTGTCACACCGGTAGCTTGAGCCTCTGGTTGCTTCCAGCTCATCATTTTTGGAGGCATTTGAGAGGAGGGGGGAAAAACCCACCCAAAACCACTTCAATCAGGAAAACTCTGAGGATTTTTAAGGCAAGATCTGGTGTTCTGTCTCGTTTTTAGGCTTTGTGAGTCTGCTTTAGCTCCGTGACAAACCTATGTTGCGGCCCTCGTAGTAGGCTGAGCAATTCAATTTGGGGTTTTTTTATATTTTATTTTTAATTCATGATTCCACCAGTAAAGGCAGCTGAGACAACTGGGAAGAGCTCTCCCTCAGCATCACTGTCTGGCCCTGATTTCAGCAAAACATTTTGCTATTTGCTTCCAAATCCAGCCTGCTGGGAGGCAGTTTTGACTTCCATCCTTTAAAAAGACATAGATTTACCCAGCCCAAATTGCTGCTGCTGCTTTCCTGTCCCCCCCCAAGTGGCCAAGGAGCCAGGTTGCCCCTGTCAGCCCTCTCCCCTTGCTGGAGCAGGCAGCTGTTTTGGTTTATTGTAGTATTTTTTATTTTGTTGTAGTATTTTTTACATTTTCTTGCTGCTTTTTTGATCATTGGAAGCCGTAACCCGCAGCCGTCGCGCCGAGAGCCATCCCTGCACCGGGGTTTGCAGGGTTGAGATACCCACACACGTGTTTCTGGTGCTTGTCAACGTTTTTGGGTGTATATATATGTATATTTTTCCTTTTTTCTTTATTTTTCATCTGTCATTCTGTACCTGGAAGCAGTTTGTCAGCCCCACCACCCGATCTTCTCTCCGGATACAAAATCTGGCCGCTGGAAAACGGGCAAAACTGCGACCCCCACAAAATCCCAGGAAAGAGAAGAGGTTTTTACTCCTTAAGAGCCACTCCCTCAGGGCTCCCATCCTCTCCCCCTACAGAAGAGTGGTTTTAAGATTAAAAAATATCAGGAAAAGCCTTTTTTCCTGCTCCCACCAGCATTGGAGGCTCAATGTGGGATCCCAGGTTGAGTGTTTTGTTGCAAGAAGAACTTCCCCACCTAATTGTGTGGTGGGGATTGTTGCACTAGTCAAAAAAAAGTAGATTTATTTTTGATATCAGTGATTCCAGAGCTTTGGTAGCTCCAGAAGCTGCTTCTTTGGGAAGTCCCACACAGCACCTCTCTTCCATTACTATTTTCCAAATATTTCTCTTATTTAAACAAAAAAAACGTGGCTCAAAGCGAAAGGGAGTTAAAAAAGTGGGAATTTGTGCTTTCCTCAGCCCTTGTGCCTTTTGTCCCCACGACTCAGAGAAACTGGGGGGTTTTGGGTTTATTTTTCCTTCTTTTTTTCTGTTTTTTGCCCCAAAATTGTGTTGGCTCCCAGTAGAATCACTCAGGAAATGTCAAACAAGCCATCCTGGAGGGGCAGCATCGGGGTCCCTCCAAAATCAGGGTGCACTGTGGGGCACCCCCTGCCCTTCCCAGCTGCGGATCAGGGAGCTCAGGTGTTGAAAAATAAGTGAAAATCACTAATTTTCTGTTTAAATGAGGTTTTTTTTAAAATATATATATATGAAAAGGAAGAAGAGTGTCAGTGGCTTTGGAACAAGCAGCCGTGCAGCATCCTTGAGTGGGATGGGGGGCACTGATGGGGCACCCCCCAAGTGAATAGTGGGGGTGCAGCCCCCCGTGGTGGCCCCCCCCCAGCCCTGGCAGTGCCTCCTCTTCCTCCTCCTCTTCCTCTCCCAGCGCACAGATAGCACTTATGTGGGAGAACCTCCTGCCAGGGCTGGTTTCTTGGGGTGGCTGCTTTTTTTGGGGGGGTCTTTTGCGGTACAAAAAGCCCAAATCATCCTCGTTGCTCCTGGCTCTTTGGCTCTTTTCTGACCTTGGGTGTTTTGGGGGGGTTTTTTGGTTGTTTTTGGGTTTTTTTTTGGTTGTTTTTGTTTTTTTTTAAATTATTTTCAGTGAAAAAAAATGGTGCGGGGTGGGTTTTCGTGGTTTGGGTTGTTTATTTTTGTTGATTTTGGTTGGTTTTTTTGTTTTTGTTTTTGTTTTCATTCTCTTTTTCCCTTCTGGTTTGGGAATATTTTGGAATTTTTACACTTTAACATAAAAAACACAGTAAAACTTTGCCATATTTTGGCAGGAATGCCATCAGGCTCCCGCTGTGTCTCCTGGGTTGGAGATAGATGTATATTTTTAAATTTAATTTCATTTTTTCTCTGCCTTCCTCTATTTTTTTTTTTATCTTTTCCCCCTTTCCTGTTATTTTTTAACTCACTTCCAGCCACCTCCAGACTCTTGGAATTTTCCTCCCAACGCTTGAATCTCATCCATCCTGAGGAATCTCACAGGTGACACCGCCCCAACCTTGTAAATCCAGCATCCCCTCCCCACTACATGTACATGTATGTATATAGGAACCTCTTAATTGGGCACTAATTAATTGGAGGCTGCTCCCCCCCGCTTTTCCTCCCCTCTCCAGCCTGCCCCTGAAAGTTGGGAGATGGTGAAGGGCTGGGGGGGGGGGGGGGGACAGGGAATGTTGTCCCCGTGCCCCCGTGGGGCCACTGGCACCTGGGTGAGCAGGGATGATGCTGTATTGAGTGAATTTGTTGGGTTTTGGGGGGTTTTTGTTTTGTTTTTGGTCTTGTTGGAGCTTTTTTTTCTCGGCTGTCTTCCAAGTATTATTTTTATTGTTTCAAAAAACAACAAACAAACTAACAAAAAAAAAAAGAAGGTTTTAAAAAAAAAAAAAAGTTAAAAATTTAAAGAAAAAATGTGAAATGTAATTTTTACAGCAGCAATATGAAATATATTTTATAAGAAATAAAAAAGAAAAGTTGCCTGGTCCCTGCCTGGCTCTGCCTTCTCCTTCCAGCCCCTCTCCTGGGGGTGTCTTCTGTCCCCTGGTGGGGTGTCCCCTTGTCCCCAAAGTTGGGGACACTTTGTGCAGCACTTTGTGGCACCACTAGGTAGCAGTGTCTGCCTGCTGCTGCCAGGGCTGCTGCCTCCTTTCCTTTTTTATCACCTTTTTCCCCAAAAAACTCCAAATCCAGCAGGATTTTAACCTGGGAGCTGCAGGGGCGGGTTAAGATGTGCTAAACCCCTGTCTTCTGCTGCAGAGCGGGGGGGGTCCTGCAGCGTCCCCTGACCAAAAACCTCCCCTTTTGAATCCACCCTGGAGCTGAGGAGCTGCATTTTGATGCAAAAAACCTGGATAATGCTATTTTTTCTGGGTTTATATATATTTTTTTCCTTCAATGCACATTGAGGGGTAAAGGGAGGGGGAGGAGGGGGGTTATGTCTTCCCTCTATGGGGAAGGATATTAAAAATTGCCAAATAAACCCCAATTAATTCAAAAACTACTAAAAATTTTCCCAAATCCATGCAATTTCTACAATTCCTGCAGGGCTATGGCTGATCCCAGCCCTGAACTCAACCCATTCCCAGGGGGGACACAAGGGACCCTTCCCAACTCATCCCAGCCCAAAGTCTTCCCCCAATTAATTTGATGATTATTATTATTAATTACTATCAACTGGCCAAAAGAGCAGATTCTAGTTTGTGGACTGGGGGGGTGCCATACTAAAATCTCCCTTTTTTTCCCCAAAATCTGAAACTCCTCTTCCCTGCAGTGGCCAAGGGGGGGGTCCTTGCCCCAAGTGACGGTCGCCAGTCGCAATAATATCGTAGAAACAGTAAACTAATTTATTAATCCTTTTGCTATGTACAAGTTTAATGGAGAAATCTGTATGAAACAATTAAAAAGAACAAGATCTTGGAATTAATTTTTTTTCCCTTTTTTTTCTTTCTTCTTTGTTATTTTTTTGGATTTTTTTTTACTTTTTTTTGGTTTTTTTTCTTTCCTCGGGGGGGTAATTCTGTTATTTTTTATTTTTTACAAACAGCCAAGGGCAGACCCAGAGAGAGGGGGGAAAAAGTCACTTCCCAGGATGTGCAGGTATTTTTGGCCGGGGGGAGAATCCTCCTGGGAGCAATGTCGGGGGGGGGAACCCCCAAATCCAACCGCATCCCAGTGCGGGGAGTGGGATGCGATGCGTGACGGAGGGTGGGAGGAGGGGGACGCACACACACACGCAAGGAAAACCCACGTGGAAGTGGTGTTGCTGAGCAAAGAAGTCAACCCCAGGGGTTTTACCAGATTTTTAAGGAAAAGAGTTGAAAAAAAAAAATTTTTCAAAAAAAAAGGGAATTTTGAAAATTGGGAAAAAAAGAGGTAATTTTGAAAATTAGAAAAAATTTTAAAGAAAAGAGGGAATATTGAAAATTGGAAAAAATTTGAAAAGGGAAAAGATTTTTAAGAAGAAAAAACAATTTAAGAAGGGAAAAAATATTGTTCAAAAACAGGGAAAAACACTTTGAAAAGAAAAAATTGGGAAAAATTTAAAAAGGGAAAAATTTGTAAAAGGGGAAAATAGTTTAAAAGGGGAAAAGTTGAAAAAAAATTAAAGGGAAAAGCTATTTTAAAAAGGGAAAAATAGTTTAAAAGGGGAAAAAAGTAAAAGGGAAAAGCTCTTTTAAAAAGGAAAAGAATTAAAAAGGGAAAAACTTTTTAAAAGGGAAAAATAGTTTAAAAGGGGAAAAATTAAGAAGGAAAAAATTAAAAAGGAAAAAAATTAGAAGGGAAAAGCTATTTTGAAAAGGGAAATAATTTAAAAGGGAAAAACTATTTTAAAAAGGAAAAAAAAAATTAAATTGAAAACTATTTTAAAAAGGGAAAAATATTTTGAAAGCAGAAAAAAATTTTAAAAAAGGAAAAAAAGAATTTAACTGGTAGATTTCTGGGTAGTGTCTGGGCCCTGGGGTGGGACAGGACCCCTCGGCATCCCCCATCCCAAGTGCTGGAAGTGAATCCCGTGGGAAGCTGCGCGCCGCAAAGGGGAATGTGGGGCTGGGGCTGATTTTCCTCTGGATCCGAAGCGGCATTTTTCACACACCCCCAAAACCAAAGTAAAATTCTCCCAAAATCCACATTTTTTTGGCAAAAATCTCTATTTTTCCCTATTTTTGTGTAAATTTCCTCCCTCCCCCCCACGCTCCTCTCTCCCCCTTCCCACCACCTTCCCCCCCACCCCACCCTCGCGGGGGTCTCGCTCCCGTCGCCGGCCGAAATTCCTCGGATCCTGGTTTAAATCGGGCTTTAGTGGGTGAAGAGCAAAGTGATTTCTGGCGGCGGGGACTCTGAAGCGCCTGGGGGTCCGGCAGAGGGAGGAGGATGGAGCCTGCCGGGAGCCGGCCGGCCGGGAGCTGGGACTAACTCTGCCTGTGCCGGGAGGAAGGTGCTGGGGTGCGGTGCCGGAACGCTACAAAAAATAATACAAAGAAAGAAAGAAAAAAAAAGAATAAAAAAAAAGAGGGAAAAGAAAGGAGGGGGGAAAAAAAGGGGGAGGAAGAAAATGAGAAAAAAGGAAAAGGAAGAAAATGAGAAAAAAGGAAAAAAGGAA
>VXBW01002912.1:187961-202633 GCA_013400375.1 Thinocorus orbignyianus | reverse complement strand
TGGAGGGGGGAGGGGGTTACATGGTGGGAGAGAAGATCCCTGGTGAGGAGGAGCAGGAGGATTGGTAGTGACAGGCAATTAGCACGGAAAAGCAACGATCCTTTTCAGAAAGAGGACATAAAGCAGATGGGATCTGGCACAAGGGAAACATGGAGAGGATTTGAAAGCCGCCTGGAGACCACAGGAGCTGGAAAACTCAGGAGCTGGGAAGTCGTGTTGTTCCTCTGGTCTCGTGGATTCCTTTAATGTCACAGCTGGAGGGGCTGAGGACATGCCCGAGCCTGTGTGATGCATCCCATGGTTGCTTCTGGATGCTGCCTGATTGTTTTCCTAATTAACTCCGGGCACTCATAGGGCAGTTGTCCCCTCCATGGAGAACATCATCCCCCTGAGCATCACCTTATGCAAAGCCCCTGCTTGGGTACCACCACGGTACCACCTGCTTGGGTACCACCCTCTTAACATCACCTCCTCTCCTGGACCTCCTTGGGTACCACCACCAAAGAACAACCCACCTGAGCACCACCTTCTCTCCTGGACCTGTTTGTGTACCACCACCAAAGAACAACCCACCTGAGCACCACCTTCTCTCCCAACTCTTGCTGGGGTACCACCACCCAGGAACAACCCCACTGGGCATCACCTCCTCTCTCAGTCCCTGCTTGGGTACCACCACCGCAGAACAATCCCCTCTTAGCATCACCTCCTCTCCTGGACCTCCTTGGGTACCACCACCAAGGAACAACCACCCTGAGCACCACCTTCTCTCCCAACTCTTGCTGGGGTACCACCACCCAGGAACAACCCCACTGGGTGTCACCTCCACTCCTAGTCCCTGCTTGGGTACCACCACTGAAGAACAATCCCCTCTTAGCATCACCTCCTCTCCTGGACCTGTTTGGGTACCACCACCAAAGAACAACCCCCCTGAGCACCACCTTCTCTCCTGGCCCTGTTCAGGTACCATCCCCTGGAGATGATTTTCCAGGAGTTTTCCAAGAACCAGGCACTCAGTGCTGGGACCACATCCTACTCACCGGCAACGGGGGAAGCTTTGAGCTCTACCCCAGAGGGTGTGAGGATGAGCATGATGAAGGCTCAAGCCATTTCTGCACCCCTGCAACCAAATCAGGTTGCTCTGAGCAAGGGTGTGGTCAGGGTGGTGGTGGTGGAAGCAGCTCTTTGCCAAGCCACAGGGAAGAGGCACATGGTGGAGGTACCCTCTGACCCCACCACCATCACCAGACCAAGATGCTGTGGGTGATATTGCAACTGGGTTGGAGCTGAGTCCACTCACCAGGTGGGAAGATGAACCACCCACCACTTTGGAGAGTTGGATGAGCTCAGGAAGGGGGTCTGATGGGGAACAGGAGGATGTGAGGGGGCAGAAACCATCCTCCCATGTGGATGTAGGTCTTCACGGGCAAAACAGCACCTCTGCCAGGTCTCCACCACAGTGTGGGCAATAATGGCTTCACCACTGGGTCTCCGGCATGTTGAAATGGTGAATCTTTAGGTCAAAACGGATGAGTTGAGGAATTTGGGACAACAGGTTAAGAAAAAAGCATGAAAGGGAGAGGAGAGCAGTCCCTTCCTGTGCTTTGCATCAAGAAGGAAAGAAGGAAAGACAATATTCCTACAAGGGAAGAAGGACTAGAACAATTCAGCTTGAGGCAACATCTGAGAAAATCAACATTTCTGCTTGGTGTCCTTCATCTCTACTGCTTGGAAGGGCTAATTTTGACATGGAAACTCCATCTTTCATTGGGAAAGGGAAATTTTCCCCCCAAGGCTGAAGGGATATGGCTGCTCCTTTCTGCACAGCCTCAAGGTTTCATCCTTGGAGAGACCAGAACCACATCTGGATGGGTGCTGGGCAGCATGACCTGCTTTGAGGCTGGACCTGCTTTGAGCAGGGCTGGAACCAGGGTGCTCCAGAGGGCCCATCCCACCTTCCTGGGACTTTCTGACCCAAGGGGAATGAAAGGTAACAGGGACCCAAATGGGGCCAGGAGCACATTTGTTAAAAAAATAAGGAGGGGAGGGTATTTTCACTGGAGTAATAGTACATGGCCATCTCCAACCACCTCCATCTCCTCCTTCTCCATCTCCATCTCCTTCTCCATCTATCTCCATCCCTGAGCTGATCCCAGTGGAGATGTGATGGTTCTGCGAGAGCTGCAGTAGCTGAGGAGCACCTGGCCCAGAGCAAGGTGATGGAGACCATCCATCCCGGTATTCTCTGAACTAATTTGTGGGACCAACCTGCCCTGACCAGACCAAAACCCCTCCACCAGCAGCCACTTTACTTGCAGATGGACCTGGACCCCCACCCTTCCTCTGGTGTTGGTTTTGGGGGTCCTGTCACATCAGCCCTATACAAAGACCAAAGATGGGTGATGTCTTTTCTTCAAACATGTTCAAATTTGCTATTCAAGTCAATTTGTGCCCAAAAGCTCTTTGTGCCACCACCCTAGACCACCCTCCTGGTTACCCCATGCTGGGACACACCATCCCTAGACATCCCCAAGGCTCTGCCCTCCTCAGCTCTCTTCTACCATGGGACACATGGATATTAGCTGCCATCACCATCATAGAATCACAGAATCACAGAATGGTCAGAGTTGGAAGGGACCTTCAAGATCATCCAGTTCCAACCCCCCTGCCACGGGCAGGGACACCTCTCCCTAGAGCAGGTTGCTCCAAGCCCCATCCAGCCTGGCCTTAAACACTTCCAGGGATGGGGCATCCACAACTTCCCTGGGCAACCTGTTCCAGTGCCTCACCACCCTCACGCCAAAGAACTTCTTCCTAAGATCTCATCTCAATCTCCCCTCTTCCAATTTAAAACCATTACCCCTCATCCTGTCACTAGACTTCCTGACCAAGATTCCCTCCCCAGCACTCCTACTCACTACGTACCCACCTTGGCATGAACCCGGGAAGCAGAGCACAGCCAGACAGCAGCCCGTGGTCTTCTCCAAGCAGAACCATGAATGGATTCCTCAAGAAATCAAACCAAGGGGAGATACTGACGGCAACACAAGAGCTCTGCCGCTCCATGCTCAGCCTCCGTGAGCGGTGGGGGCTTGACGGGGCCCCGCCAAGTATTTGTGCCATCTCATTAGAAGCTGCAGTTTTATTGAAAGCCCCGATTGTGCTCATTTAGCTGTCACTCAAAGCCTTCCGCAGCCGCTTATTAGCGCTGGAGCGAGGAGCAAGAAGGCTTTGCTGGAGATCACCCATCCTTTCACAAATTACCTCTTGCTGATGAATTAAGGCCGTCGAGGTGATGGAGCCTGGAAACCCCAGGGCGGGGGGAGATATCTGAATTTCAGAAGAAGCACCTGAAGCTGTTGCTCCTCTCCATCCATCACCCTTGGAGCCACATCTGGAGCCTTGCATGGGATGCTCCGCTCTGAGGAGCAGCGCAGGAACCGGGAGGTCGCAGGGATGGTGGGAGGATGGAGGATGGGGTGTCAGAGGAGCTGTTAAAAAAGGTGGTAGAGCAGTTTTTTTGTTCAAATTCACGGGAGAAATGGTAGAACTGACCCCAAATATGCTCCAACACATGGTGTACCATCCCTTTTTGTCCACTCTATGCCATGAGCGGGTGGTCCAGCTGGAGATGAGCTTCATCCCTGGGTGAGAATATATTTTTATTAGCCCTGTAGGCGGTTTTTCTGAGGGAGAAGCTCGTGACTTTAGGCAAATCCCAAAAACCACTTCAGGGCAGAGAAAGAGCTTTGCAGGGGAAAGATTTTAACCCCTGGCACGGGAAGTGTGGGCATGTCCATGTGCATGNGTTGGATGGGGCTTGGAGCAACCTGCTGTAGGGAGAGGTGTCCCTGCCCATGGCAGGGGGGTTGGAACTGGATGATCTCTAAGGTCCCTTCCAACTTTGACCATTCTGTGATTCTATGTAGGTGTGTTTGAGGGTCTCAACAGCGTCTTGTGACCAACCAAAAAAAGTTGCTGGCTGAAGCTCTGTGTTCCCCCCACCAAAAGCATCTGTGAGTGACGATGCTGCTACCCCCTGGGTGTTATATTTATGTTCAGCCCCCGGGGCCAGCACTTAAGGATGATTTTCAAGCCATCTCCTGGCTTCTGGCTTCGGGCCCACTGCACCCCTCGTCTCCTCCTTCTAGTGGAAAAGAAAAAAAAAAACAAAAAACCCCAAAGAAATCTTCCCCGGGGAAAAAAATCTGCTCTGCTCAGCCCCGTCTGATGGATGGCGGCGGGGACAGGCTGGCGAGAAACCAGATTGAAACCGGTGACTCATTTCCCACCAGCGGCTATTTTGGGGGAGAAGAACGGCCGTTCACACCCCCCCCATCCCCCCCCAACATCCATCAGGTGGTCGGAAAAGTCCACCTCCGACCCCTGCTGGGCTGCCGTGGGGTGGACAAATGAGTTTTCCCACCCTAATTGGATCTTTTCTTGCTTCCCCACCCCGTGCCATCCTCCGCCAGACGTGGGATGAGGATGCAGTTTGTCCCTGCTGGTACCCAGACCCCCCGTGTCACTGTGTCCCCTCCCCTGGGGTGTTGATGGGTGACATTTGGCAGCGATGGAGCGGCTTTCCCTGGCAGAGATGATCACAATCAGCTTCCCCTTGGAGATTGCCATCGCTTATAGACACTGAGAGATCTATAGGTTGATACCAACCCAGAAATATCAGCCAGCAGAGATGCCCTGGGGAGGATTTTGGGGCAGAATTGGGGTTTCGAGGTGCCGAGGGTCCCATCCCAGAGCAGAAGATGGTGCTGAAACCCATCCTGGCATGGACCGAAAGGCACTGGGTTCGCATTGGGAAAGGAAGAGCTTGAAGTTTAGTGAAACAGGGTCAGCAATCAATAATAATCACAGGAAAAAATAACAATAAGGGATTTCTTTCCTCAGCAGCAACTAAATTTCGCCTCCTGCCCCTCAGCCGACCAGTCTCACCCCATCATTTCCAGTGCGGGTCCCAGCATCGTCCCAGCAAGGAGCCTGCTACCTGCTAAACCACGATGCACCAAAAACCATAACCCCCCAAATCCCATCATTTAGCATTTTCCAAAAGGAAAAACTGCTACATCACTGTCGTCTTGAGCACATAAAACCTCTGAGTCACCGGAGGAATGTGCAGCGCTTTTTAATAGAGTCCAAACTGTCCCAGCAGGCCCCACGTTTAACATTCAGGGCTTTGATTTATTTTATGTGCCCTTGTGGCCAAGAAGGCCAACGCCATCCTGGGGGGAATCAAGAAGAATGTGGTCAGGAGGTGGAGGGAGGTCATCCTGCCCCTCTGCTCTGCCCTGGGGAGGNGTTCCTGTGGGACCTGCTCTGGGTGGGGGCTGGAGGAGATGATCTCCAGAGGTTCCTTCCAACCCAAGAACATTCCGTGATGCTGTGATTTATTTAGATTGGTCCATCAAAATCTGTCCCCCAGGACACTGACACGGGGGTTGATGTGTTTGCAGGAGTAAAGAGGAGCCGGTGCTGGATGCCGTGAGGGTGAGGAAGGACAGAGTGACCACACCACCAGCCCTCTTGAAGCTTAATTATTCTCTTAACCCAAATATAAAAATAACAAATATCTTTGATAGCAGGACTTCTTAGTGAAGCTGAATCACAGAATGGCAGGGGATGGAAGGGACCTTAAAGTCCCCCCAGTGCCACCCCCTGCCCTGGGCAGGGACACCTCCCACCACCCCAGGTGGCTCCAAGCCCCCTCCAGCCTGGCCTTGAACCCCTCCAGGGATGGGGCAGCCACAGCTTCTCTGGGCCAGGCTCTCACCACTCTCAGACCAAAGTTCTTCCCCACACCTCATCTCCATCTCCCCTCTTTCAGGGTCAAAACCTTCCTCCTCATCCTAGGGCTCCCTTCCCTAATCCAGAGTTCCTCCCCAGCTTTCCTGGAGCCCCTTTAAGGGACTGGAAGGGGCTTCAATGTCTCCCCGGAGCCTCCTCTTCTCCAGGCTGAACCCCTCAACTCTCTCAGCCTGTCCTCCCAGCAGCTCGACTGGGTGCCCCAAAGACACCTCTTAAAATTGTACTTTAGTTCAGAAAGGCAGCCAGGTGGAATCAAACACAGGAAGGAAGAAAACGTGGGATGGTCTGAGATTTCATCACTGGGAAATTTGCCCCTCCATGAACCAGATCCCATCACTCTCTGGAAAATTAAAATATCAGCTCTATTTTCTGGGTGAAAAGGGGATATTGAGAATTGTTTCATTTTATGAACTTTGGCTGGTGTGGTGGGGAATCCCTTTTATTCAGATCAAGAGAGACGAGTACGAAACCTGCCTGCCCATGGTGACATCTCCTTCTCCTCCTCCTCCTCCTCCTCAGCAGGGTGTGATCCCCCAGGGTTGGTGCTGAGGGTGACCCACAGTTTGGGGTGTTCCTTTGGGATCGGGGTTGGGAGAGGGACTGGGGGGAGAACATCCCGTTGCTGCTCCTCTGGAGGTGTTTGATGCCACCAGGACCCTGGGGGAATGCAGGACCTGAGCGGGACTGGGCACCCTCTGAGTTACTTTTTTTTTCACCCAGGGGCAGGGGATGAAGGCAGAGGGCTGGCTGTGTTTCCCTGTATTGAAGAACGACCTGGCAAACCACCGCAGGCACGGAGAGACAGACAGACAGACAGACGGGGAAGACAGAACATCCCCTACCGCATCTTGCTCCGCTTTTTGCGGAGGTTTGCCCTTTGCCGGCACCCGTCGCCCGCCGCAGTGCCTGCTGGGAGTTGTAGTTCTCTCCCACACGCAGGCGCACCACTTCCCCGCTTGTGCCGGGGGAGGCGGAGGCGTTCGCCGATTGGTCCGGCGGCGGCCTCAACCCCTGCTCTGATTGGTTCGGTCGTACTTGCTTTCTTCTGGTTGGTCGGCTGGGGCCCATGGGTGGGGCCGCGGAGCTGTGGCGGGAATTCCGGTGGCGGAGGAGAGGGCTGGGCGCTGTCGGTGAGGGGGGATCGGGTGGGCTGTGGGGAAGGAGCCAGGCCTGAGGTGGCCAGGTGCTGGAGAGAGCTGGGTCTGAGGGGGAGAAGCCGAGTCTGAGGGGAAGAAACCGGGCCTGAGGTGCCTTGGTGCTGGGAAGAGCTTGGTCTGAGGGGAAGAAGCCGGGCCTGAGGTGGCCAGGTGCTGGGAAGAGCTTGGTCTGAGGGGAAGAAGCCGGGCCTGAGGTGGCCAGGTGCTGGGAAGAGCTTGGTCTGAGGGGAAGAAGCCGGGCCTGAGGTGGCCAGGTGCTGGGAAGAGCTTGGTCTGAGGGGAAGAAGCCGGGCCTGAGGTGGCCAGGTGCTGGGAAGAGCTGGGCCTGAGGGGGAGAAGCTGGGCCTGAGGTGCCCAGGTGCTGGGAAGAGCTGGGTCTGAGGGGGTGGTGGAAGTGGAAAAAGGGCTGAGGGGAAGAAGCTGGGCCTGAGCTGGTCAGGTGCTGAGAAGAGCTGGGTTTGAGGGGGTGGTGGAAGGGGAGAAGGGGCTGAGGGGAAGGAGCCCAACCTGAGGTGGCTGGGTGTTGGGAAGAAGCCGTGTCTGAGGGGAAGAGCTGGGCCTGAGGTGGTTAGGTGCTGAGAAGAGCTGGTTCTGAGAGGAAGGAGCTGGATCTGAGGTGGTTAGGTGTTGGGAAAAGCTGGATCTGAGGGGAAGAAGCCGGGCCTGAGGTGGTCAGGTGCTGGGAAGAACTGGGCCTGAGGGGATGGTGGGTATGGAGAGAGGGCTGTGGGGCAGGGGTCTGAGGTGGCGAAGGGAAGGAGTTGTAGGCAGGGATCAGGGAAGAGCTGCGTGGATGGTGGAAGGCAGCAGCAGCTTGGGGGGAGGAAGGGGCTGAGGTAGGGAAGGGGCTGGAGCTTGGATGGGAGTGGGGTTCAGGTGAAATGATGGGAAGAGCTGGGCTTGAGGGGTTGTTGGAGGCAGGGAAAGGGGTAAGAGACTGGAGTGGAGTAGGTAGGTTGAGGTGGGGAAGGAGATGGGGCTGGGCAAGGGGGCTGATGTGCTGGGAAAAAGGGGGTTGGGTTGGGAGAGCTGGACTGAGAGTGAGAAGGGAGGAAAATCTGGGGGGAAACGGGGGCTTTGAAGGCAGCAGCAGGTGGGGTAGAGAATAGGAGATTGGAAAAGGAACTTGTTGAGCATGAAAGCAAAGGAAAATTGAGTTGGGAGAGAAGAATTAATCTGTTAATTAAGGAGCTAAACTTGGGCCGGTGTTGAAGAGGAATGAGAAAAGAGATGAGGGGCTAAAACGGGAGCAGGTTTATTAGGGGATAGGGCTGAGAGGGGGGGAATTGGGTGAGGGACCATGAGAATCTTAGGGAGAGGATGTCCTAGAGAGTGAAGAACAACCTGCGGGTGGAAGAGGGAGCTTGAGGTGGAGGGGAAGGGCAGTGTAAGGGTTGTGAAGGGCTTGTAAGAGGGTGAGCTGCTGAAAGAGGGTGAGATTCAAGGAGCAGCCTGGTAGAAAATTGGCAGTAGAAGCGCAGGGACATGATGTAGCCATCGACAGATAAGTACATTTACAAGGGGGTGGAAGTGAGGGTGAAAGATTTAGTGCCAAACAGGCACTTCTGGCTACCTTTATTTCTTTAAAAGTCAATTCTTGTAACAGTAAGCTCAGTCGTTACCCAGGAGGTCTTGTCTTCCCTTTCCTGCCCTGCTTAGGAAACGTGTCTGTAATAACTCTTTTTCTTTCTCACTCAACTCGGGCTGCTGTAGACAAATCGATGTCACTTCCCAGGTGGCTGCATCCCACTGTGCAGCCAAGGATTGTACTTGGTGATGTCTCGAAGTTACCATGGATATCGGCTTGCTCTTAAAACTCCTTTTCAGCTGTCAGTCCTTGTGCAGCTGCATCATACACCCCTGCATATCCTGCTAAAATTGATACCAGTTGGAAGTGTTTGCAGTTGCTAGTCGGTGAGATGATTTGTTTGGGATGGAGTTTTAAGCTTTTTATCCCCTTTTCTTCCAGGGTTTTACCGTGGGGTGACAACTCCTTGCCATGAGTTCAGATATTTCCCTCTGATCTGCGGGTCACTGGGCCAAAGGGAGGGATGGCTGCGGAAGCAAAGTACAGCATCATCCGAGAAGTGGGCCGGGGGAGCTATGGGGTGGTTTATGAAGCCATCGTTAACCAAACCAGGAGCAAAGTGGCTGTGAAAAGGATGCACTGCGACGTGCCCGAGAACGTGGAGCTGGCTCTGCAGGAGTTCTGGGCCTTGCAGAGCATCCAGAGGCAACACGAGAATGTCATCCAGTTGGAGGAGTGTATCCTGCAGAACGGCCAAGTCTTTCAGCCAATTAGTCACCGTTACAGGAAATCAGACAGCCACTTGCTGCTCATTGAGACCTGCCTGAAGGGGAGGAGGTGCCTGGATCCCAAATCCGCCTGCTTCCTCTGGTTTGTGATGGAATTCTGCGACGGTGGCAACATGAACGAGTACCTGCTGTCTCGCAGCCCCGACGCCCAGCTGAATCACAGCTTCATGTGGCAGCTCAGCAGCGCCGTGGCCTTCCTCCACAGGAACCAGATAGTGCACAGGGACCTGAAATCCGACAACATTTTGATTTCTCACAGGCACGGAAGCCCCATAGTGAAGGTAAGGGGATAAAACTTCGCCCGACCCACATCTTTGTGCACCACGTGCTTTGGAATGGCCTTTTGGTCTGGTGATACTTGTAATAAGTGTTCCTAAAACATCTGGTTTTAGTTGTGGGCTTTCTGGTGGTTTTTTTTATGTTTTTAGGAGTCTTGGAAGAAAGTAGAGGTAACAGGATGATGTGTTTCTGTGACGTCTTTCATCCACTCCTTATCCTTTTGAGAGGAGCAGTTCAGGGCTGTGGAACTTNCGGAGCCTTCTCTTCTCCAGGTTGAACAGTCCCAGCTCCCAGTCCCAGATAATCGCAGAGATGACTCTCAGTCAAAAAATGAAGCAATATTTTCTGTGCCCTTAAGCTTTTGAGAACATATTGCCCTGTTACAACAGCTGCTACTTCCAGTATTGCTGCCTCCAGCATGTACTGGTGTTTCAGGGGAGGAGGGGAATGTCTTCGTGCCTCGTGTTGGTGCCCTTATTGAGGTAAAGACTGAAAGGCTCTCCAAAAAGCTGGGTCCAGCTCCCTCCTGAGCTTTCAATCCTGAGAGTTCCAGTGGTGAGGACATGAAATAATAGGTCAGCACTTTCAGATAATTCATGGGTTGCATCAAAAGAAGTGTGAGCAGCAAGGCCAGGGAGGGGATTCTCCCCCTCTGCTCTGTGCTCCTGAGACCCCACCTGGAGTCCTGTGTCCAGCTCTGGAGTCCTCAACAGAGGAAGGACATGGAACTGTTGGAACAGGTCCAGCGCAGGGCCACCAAGATGCTCAGAGGGCTGGAGCAGCTCTCCTATGAGGACAGGCTGAGAGAGCTGGGGCTGTTCAGCCTGGAGAAGAGAAGGCTCCGGGGAGACCTGAGAGCAGCCTTCCAGGATCTGAAGGGAGCTCCAGGAGAGCTGGGGAGGGACTCTTGGTCAGGAAGTCTAGTGACAGGACGAGGGGGAATGGTTTTAAATTGGAAGAGGGGAGATTTAGATGAGATCTTAGGAAGAAGTTCTTTGGTGTGAGGGTGGTGAGGCACTGGAACAGGTTGCCCAGGGAAGTTGTTGATGCCCCATCCCTGGAAGTGTTCAAGACCAGGCTGGATGGGGCTTGGAGCAACCTGCTCTAGGGAGAGGTGTCCCTGCCCATGGCAGGGGGGTTGGAACTGGATGATCTTGAAGGTCCCTTCCAACTCTGACCGTTCTATGATTCTATGTTGTGACTGCTGAGATCTGTAATGGTGTTAGTACTTCGACCTGTGGAACTGTCATGGGATGCTTACATCAATGTCATCTTAATCACTGGGGATAATAATGGCAGTGCCAGAGATTCAGGAACAATAAGAGCCACTTCAACCGTAGATGTATTTCAAGGTGTGTTTACGCCCAATTAGATGTAATCAAAGTGAATTCACAGAAAGGTAACGATCAGATGCCTGCTTTGCCTGTCTTAGGAAGGAAGAAAAACAGCTTCAAATGGATTGAGGAGTGGACAGCTAAGAGAAATCGTCAGCTCTTTGTTACACCAGGGCTGGGGAGCAGAATTCTCCGAGCCCCTGCTTGTAAACGTGGTCTTTGTGAATAAATTGTTTTGTTTTTCTTCTTGCACCTTGCAGGTGGCAGATTTTGGCCTCAGCAAGGTGTGCCAGGGGAAGGGGAACGTGAACCAGCATCGCTTCTCCTCCGCCTGTGGCTCCAACTTCTTCATGGCTCCAGAAGTGTGGGAAGGTCACTACACCGCAAAGGCCGACGTGTTTGCCCTCGGCATCATCTTCTGGGCGATGGTGGAGAGGATCACGTTCCGGGACAGGGATACTGAGAAGGAATTACTCGGTGAGGATGAGATTGCTGCTGTCCTGTCGTCAGTTCTGGATCTGTAGAGAGTTGTTTCTCCTAGTTATAAATGCTGTGACATGCTCTGGTGCGGCTTTTCCCAGGAATCTGCAAGCACTTTGTAACCCAAAGAAACCCAAAGCTGGGGGTGTTGGGGATTTTTTTAAGAGAGCTGCAAAGAAATCTCTCTTTGTTCAGCATTCATTACTCCTAATTTCATAGAATCATAGAACAGTCAGAGTTGGAAGGGACCCTAAAGATCATCAAGTTCCAAGCCCCCTGCCATGGGCAGGGACACCTCTCCCTAGAGCAGGTTGCTCCAAGCCCCATCCAGCCTGGCCTTAAACACTTCCAGGGATGGGGCACCAACAACTTCCCTGGGCAACCTGTTCCAGTGCCTCACCACCCTCACACCAAAGAACTTCTTCCTAAGATCTCATCTAAATCTCCCCTCTTCCAATTGAAAACCATCACCCCTCATCCTGTCACTAGCCTTCCTGACCAAGAGTCCCTCCCCAGCTCTCCTGGAGCTCCCTTCAGATCCTGGAAGGCTGCTATCATTCCTTCTGCCAGAAATGTTCTGTGGGATTTAAAGGTTAAGGGCAAGATCTCTTCTGGCTTCTCTGCTGTCGGGCCTCCTTACCCTAAGGAACACTCTTCGGAAATGAATTTGGCCCTTATTGTCTCTAAAGAATTGTAGAAAAAAACCTCAGAGCTGTTGGTGAGTTGTCTGTCTCACATCCAAGCTCCTGATAGAGGGTTTAGTATCTGTGTGCTTCCATTTCCTCAGAAGTGCTTTTAACGCTCTTAAAACCAAAACCTTTCTGGAATTGGGCTTCTGGGCCTGCCTGTATCCTTGATTTGGCATAACCAAGGGATGGGATCACTGGAAGCACTGAAAGGATGTTCCAGAGAAGCCTGGTAGAGGATGTTTAGATAAGCTTCTCTGCCATCTGGCTGAGTTTCCTCACAGTTTAGAGGTGGAAGATCTCCCAGGGATGGCTCCTCTGATGGCCAGCTCCCTCCCCACCTCCAAATCCCACCCCCACACGCATGCTGGAAATGCTTTGTGCTAAATGATTTCAGGAAAGTATATTGCAGTGGAAAATCCATCTTGAGAGGAGAGAATGCCAGTCATGCACATTAGCATAATAATTGAAGACATCTACCCAGGCTCTGAGATGGTAGAATACCTGTCTGTCTTCCTTTTAAACCTTTAAATCCTTAAGAGGAATTTCTACGGAGGAATTTTGAGACATTATTGCACTACCCCTTTAATTTTTTGAACTTCTTTTTATTTTTCACTCTTCAAGTAGGCTCCCTTCTGATGCCATTATTTATTTCTTTTCAAAATGCCCAATATTGATAAATGTTTTAGTTCCTGCCTACAGAAACAAGCCACTGGCTGCAGCTGAGACCAAAGCAGGGGCAGATTCCATTAAAACAGCTGCCCGCCAGCTGGAGATAAGGAGTTTGCAGGGCCAACCTTTTCTGTGCACAGACAGGTCACTGCCTTTGAAACATTTATTCTTTGCCTGGTGCAGGGGCAGGAGCAGCTTGAGTGAGCACAGCTGTTTCTCCTGCCTGTTTGGGAAGCTGGTTAATCATTTCCAACGAGCCAGTGAAATTATTTAGAATACCAGCAGCAAATTTACATTTCCCTCCCTTAATCTCACCGAGGAGAAGTTGGCTGACGGTGAGTGGCACGTGCTGTCATTTTAATTGAAAATTATTTGACTAACTGAGCAAATAAGTTGTGTGGTTTAACTCTTTCAAGTCACCTCGGGCAAGTGGTGTCTCCCTCCCTCCCTCTTCCAGAGCTTCCATGCCTCCCAGTAGGGAAAAGTTTGTGTCAGCAGCCCGTTTTCTCTGCAGATGGTCCATGTAATGATTAGATGCAGCACCTTCTGCTGGAACTTTCTCCCTCTGTTCCCCCCGTGGTTACACATGCAGCCTTGTGCAACATCTCCGTTGCTATTTGAAAGGAAAAAAGTCTCTTCTGATGACAACCTCTCCGGTGTTTGACTTGGCGGCCACCTCTTAATAAGTGACCTTTCAGATGTCTCTGCTCTGCGCTTGTGACACCCTGCCTGGAGTCCTGTGTCCAGCTCTGGAGTCCTCAACAGAGAAAGGACATGGAACTGTTGGAACAGGTCCAGCGCAGGGCCACCAAGATGCTCAGAGGGCTGGAGCAGCTCTGCTGTGAGNGGTCCCTTCCAACTCTGACCATTCTATGATTCTATGTTTTGTTTCCCAGATTGTCTCTGTTGCACATGACAGCATTTTGGGGAGACTTTTCCTCTACCTGTATAACCCGACTCCTTCTAATCTGCCTTCAGGAACTTACATCTGCCAAGGCAAGGAGCTTATTCCCCTGGGAGAAGCGCTGCTGGAGAATCCCAACATGAAGTTAAAAATTCCCCTGAAGAGCAAGAGGTCCATGCCAGACGATCTCTGCAAACTCCTGCATGACATGTTGGCTTTTAACCCCAAGGAGAGGCTGGATGCCTTCCAGCTGGAAGTCCGAATCAGGCAGATCTCCTACGGCAAAAAGCGCCAGCGCTCCATCTCGTAGGGGCCAAGGACGTTCAGGTTGGTGGCTCTGCCAGGCTGCTCCCTGCTCAGCCTGAGCTTGCAGGGGATTCTCTGATGAAAATCCAGCCATATAAAGGTGCAGGCAAATTAGAAGGAAATAAAAGGCTTTGGTAAACGTTTGGGGAAAGGAATTTGGTTGAATTGTGACTGACTGAGAATCTTTTGTCTCCTTAATGGTGTTCAGGGCATTGGCTGTGTTGCTTTCCTTTGGGCCAGCCTGTCTTTTACCCTAAACCTCATCTATTTCCCCCCTCTACTCTGTGCTTGTGAGACCCCACCTGGGGTCCTGTGTCCAGCTCTGGAGTCCTCAACAGAGAAAGGACATGGAACTGTTGGAACAGGTCCAGCGCAGGGCCACCAAGATGCTCAGAGGGCTGGAGCAGCTCTGCTGTGAGGACAGGCTGAGAGAGCTGGGGCTGTTCAGCCTGGAGAAGAGAAGGCTCCGGGGAGACCTGAGAGCAGCCTTCCAGGATCTGAAGGGAGCTCCAGGAGAGCTGGGGAGGGACTCTTGGTCAGGAAGTCTAGTGACAGGACGAGGGGGAATGGTTTTAAATTGGAAGAGGGGAGATTGAGATGAGATCTTAGGAAGAAGTTCTTTGGTGTGAGGGTGGTGAGGCACTGGAACAGGTTGCCCAGGGAAGTTGTTGATGCCCCATCCCTGGAAGTGTTTAAGGCCAGGCTGGATGGGGCTTGGAGC
>VXBW01002912.1:163467-185349 GCA_013400375.1 Thinocorus orbignyianus | reverse complement strand
TCTCATCCAGGAGCACTCCCAAGTCCTTCTCCTCAGGGCTGCTCTCCAGCCATTCTCTGCCCAACCTCTATTTGTGCCTGGGATTGCCACAATCCTCTTCATTTACTTTTATTTTCCTGTTGGGCAGGAAGCTATTAATTACCTTCCATGCTTGGCTTTGGGGTGAAACGGGAGTTGATGCAACCATGGCTAGTGGCACAAGGCACTGTTCTAATGCTGAAAAGGCAGCATTAATGTGGGCTGAAAGGAAAACCAACTCTCCTTCCTAAAGCAGGGTATCAATCCAGGGAGGATTCAGTCCAGGGAACAATCCCATTCCATCACTGACCTTCCTCATGAAAACCAGGAGCAGCACAGAAACTGCAAAGGGCTCTTTGCAGTGCAAAACCTCGCTGCTTCAGGAGAAAACCTCCAGAATCAAAGTTCAATAAATAAAAATAGAAGATGCATTCTTTTTCTTCTCCCCCTTCATACTACTTTGTTATCACAGGGCAACGAACTCCACAGTGTAGGGCAGCCAAACTGTAAATCTCTTCAGAGCAGTGGGGGAAAAAACCCTCTAGATGAGTTTTCTTTCATGAGTTTCAGCCTTCCAGGATGTGAAGGGAGCTCCAGGAGAGCTGGGGAGGGACTCTTGGTCAGGAAGTCTAGTGACAGGACGAGGGGGAATGGTTTTAAATTGGAAGAGGGGAGATTGAGATGAGATCTTAGGAAGAAGTTCTTTGGTGTGAGGGTGGTGAGGCACTGGAACAGGTTGCCCAGGGAAGTTGTTGATGCCCCATCCCTGGAAGTGTTTAAGGCCAGGCTGGATGGGGCTTGGAGCAACCTGCTCTAGGGAGAGGTGTCCCTGCCCATGGCAGGGGGGTTGGAACTGGATGATCTTTAAGGTCCCTTCCAACTCTGACCATTCTAGGATTCTATGAATTTAAAGACAGGGATATGGATAAAACTTGCTCAGGAAGCCCTTAAGTTAAACTTTTCTCAAAAATGGGGTTTTCACTGAGGAAAACCTGCCTGTGTCCTGCCCTGTACTCTTCCCTAAGTGTATGGATGTTATTGATATCCCAGGGGCAGAACAGGGGGTTGGGACACCTTTGATACGGGCCACTCTCCACAAGGAATGCTTTATATCACAACTTTGGTGCTTTTCCTCTCCAGGTGTCGTGTCCCCCCTGTGATCCAGAGGCCTCGGAGGCAGCAAACAACCCCAGCCTTCCCTTGGGATGAGTGGGTCCCTCTGAAGAGTGTTGCCAGCTTCTGGTTTTCCTGAATGGTTCTATTTAAACGGACAATAACTTTATTTATTTGTACAGTAATTTTAAAAGAACTACCAAAAATGATCTATTTTTAATCAAACCTTTGGTGTTTTTATGTTTGCTTCCTGTCATGCAGCAAGTAGGGGAGGTGAAAAGGTGGCTGAGGTGACCTTGACTGTCTGAGCACTGTTGGGAGAGGAGTTTCTGAAGTTGCTCTTTTTAAAGCAAACCCTTTTTTGGGTTTTTTTTTGGGGGTGTAATTCTTCACTCCTTGCTGCTCGGCCACGTACCGGAGGGCCGTGTGCTGAATGAGCTGGCAAAGCCCTCAGTGTCTATTCTGCAAAGTTTTGAGCAGGAACAAAACTGGAGTTTTCTTGCCAGTGGCTTTTTTTGAATATTCTCCCTCAGATTAAGCAAAATGCTTTCTTAAAATAAATACAAAGAATGTTAAAGATGCCAACTCTTGATTAGAACGTATGCGTCACTAACACTTAAAGTAGTCTCAGGAATCGTGCTTCCTGCTGTGTTAGCTGCTTATGGCAGCTGTTCTTACAAGGGAGATGAAAAGGACTGAACTGGAATCTTGGCAGGTAGATGGGGGAGTCTAATTTGCACCCTGTTTGGAAAAGAGGTGGGTTGTTTTTTTTTAACATATCTGTAAAACTGCTGCTGATCATGGCTTTTCCTCAGGAGCTCCTGGAGAAGGTTCCTCTCCTGCTCTTGTGTTGTGCAGAGAGGTGAAGGAGTGTCCTTAGGGGACAGGTTCCTTTCGTGGGAAAGGAAGGAACTGCCAAAAGGAAGATGGAATGGTGGCAACCTCTGAGCCACACAGAGGACAGGAATACATATATTTCTAAGAGAAGAAGATTCTCTATTTCTTCCCCCTGTCCTGTGCTGGGGCTGAGGCTGCAACATAGAAGAGTCATTATTAACCAGAGCATCTTAATTAAGCCAAGTTCATGGTGGGAATCTCCCTACCATGACTATCCAGAGGTTCTGCTGACATTCCATGGGGAAGCAGGACATTTTCATACCCATAAAGTACCTTTGTCCTGCTCAAACAAGCGTTAATTGCCCTCTCTCCAGGCAACACACAGGTTACCCAAGAGGAGCCATCCCTGGAAAGAGCCGTTGTGGGAACACAGGGTGGAAAAACCCCCCAAAACCCAAATAAATTAACTCAAATTGTTAAATTAAACTTGACTTTTGAATTCAGAGGAGTGTGTTTGGCCATGACAGACATGGTTGCTTTGAAGCTCATTCAGCTCCCTCCTCCTGGTGCCTGGGAACCAGCTGGGATGGGGGTTTGGTTGTTGGGAGCCACCATCACCTCCTTCTGGAGGACACTTCTGTCCTCAGGGCTGGCTTTGGCTGCAGCTCTGCCCCTGCAGCACAGCCTGCTCCCACCTGATCCTACTTGTTGCCTTGATTTATTAGTTCTTTTTAATTTTCCTTAGAGTTTTGGGGGATCAGGACTTAGGAATGTGTGCTGGGCTTTTCCTTTCCACAGCTTTCAGTTATAAATATTCCTCCTCTTCCCCATCCTGCAGCCGCTGCCACTCTCTTCTTCCTGCCACCCATCCCCAGGTCGCACTGCCGGGCTTCCAGGGCTGTTTTCCCTTGGGACCAGCTGCATTTTTCTGGAATACAGCTGGGCTTGCACACCCTGGCAACACCTGAGGAAAGTGCAGGGCAGGAGAGTGGCTGTTTACTCATTTTCTTCCTGGTTTTCACCCTGGTAGTGAGCGTTCTCCCAGCTGCTGGGTATTTTTAGCTGGAATTGCTTGAAACTGTATTTTATAAATTAATAAAACCCTGTGGTTATTTTACTAATGTGTTGAAAAGGTGTGGTGATATCAAACATCTCCTTAGGGCCACGTGACTTGGTTTTTGCCATTCTTTTTTTCATAGGAACCACAATTTAGTGAGTCTCACTCCAACACCCAGCGAGCAGGTGAATGAATACACGGTGACAGCCTCTAATTTCAGTGACAGCTTCTCAGGGAAGGAGGTGGTGGGGAGAATCCTGGAGCTCTGACAGCGAGCTCAATGTTCAGAAACGACCTAAAAGGCTAAATCTGAGCTGGGAAAGGAATGGGATAAAAAAGAACTAGGAAGGGCAATGGAGCTGGTGAGGGGTCTGGAGGCCAAGTCTTGGGAGGAGCTGGGGGGGTTCAGCCTGGAGAAAAGGAGGCTGAGGGGAGACCTTGCTCTCTACAACTCCTGGAAGGAGGGTGTAGCTGTGGGTGGTTGGTCTCTTCTCCCAAGGAACAGGTGATGGGACAAGAGGAAAAGGCCTCAAGTTGTGCCAGGGGAGGTTTAGGAGGGATATTGGGAGGAATTTTTTCATGGAAAGGGTTGTGAAGCCTTGGAAGAGGCTGAGGGACACAGGTCGGTGGTGGGTTGATGGTTGGGCTCCATCACCTGAAAGATCCCTCCCAACCTGGGCAACTTTGTGATTCTAAAGCACAGGACCCTGAATCCTGCTGCCTGTTGCTCCCAGCACAGCAAAGAGTCTGGTTTTTGGTGCTGTGCTGATGGGAAGGATCTGCCTGGCAGCTCCTGAGAGCTGCTGGAGTGGTTTCACCCAGAGGACAAGCCCGGGTGCTGTCAGGGGCTCAGCACCAGGCTGGAGGGGCTTTGCTGCTGGGTTTTTTCCCCCAGGTCAAAGCAGAGGCTGCTCTGTGGGGTTTTTTAATCTTCTATCCTCATCATTTCTCCTACAGAAAAGAGAAGGTGGACCTGCTGTATTTCCAGTGAGTGGATAGCAAAGGTTAAGCCTTTTTTCTGCTTTGGTGAGGAAAAAAGACCCAAAATGTGTAAATTCTTGTTTATTCTCTCCTGAAATGAGGAGGCATCGGAGTCGTTTGTCAGAATGGCCTCTAATTGCTGGCATCCTCCATCAAGGCTGGCAGGTAAATGGATTGCTTTGGATTAAGGATGCTTCAGACTAGTTAATTTATATTTTTTTCTCTTTTTTTCTCTTTCAAAGGGACAAATACCATCACTCACAGAGATGCAAGAGAGCCAGGGGCTGAATTTAGCTGGGGAAGCATTAAATACTCACCACCGTCGCCGCTCAGGATCAGGTCAGTCAATCCCACCCTATTTTTCTCTAAAATTAAGCATTGCCTCCAGATCATTAATTAGCAGATTCCTCTGTTAATCATCAACCCCAGACAGTGGAGGCAGAAGGTTAGTTTTGGGTTTTTTTCCCCTTAAATTTGTTAAATACATCATCATCGGGGGTGGTTTCGCAGCTTTTTTGGGGAGGGAACTAAATAAATGCACATCTGTTAATTACAAAGATTAATGAAGGTGCTCTGGATGCCTCTCAGGGACCAGCGTGCAGCTGGGGTGGCCGGAGATGGGGATCCTTCCAAGGGATCCCAGCGGGNTTAGATGAGATCTTAGGAAGAAGTTCTTTGCTGTGAGGGTGGTGAGGCACTGGAACAGGTTGCCCAGGGAAGTTGTTGATGCCCCATCCCTGGAAGTGTTTAAGGCCAGGCTGGATGGGGCTTGGAGCAACCTGCTCTAGTGAGAGGTGTCCCTGCCCAGGGCAGGGGGGTTGAAACTTGATGATCTTCAAGGTCCCTTCCAACTCTGACCATTCTATGATGCTATGATTCTATGTTTCCCAGCCCATTCTCCAGGTGTAGGAAGGAGGTTCCAGCCAAAACCACTCCTGATTCCCCAAGGAGAGAAGCTCCCCGCGGCGAGGGTTTCAGAGGAGGAATTTGATTTCCCTGTGGCTGGAGAGGTAAGAACCACCTTAGGGACTTGCCTGGCTGCAGAGGGGAGTGGGCTTTCCTCCTGGCATGACTCAACCAAGAGAAATATTTTTGTAGAATAAGGGAAAAACCAGGAAAATCTGCAGCTTGGCCCACGGGCACAGATGCAGGCGGTTTTTCTGATTAAAACCCTCAGCCCTGGAGAGCTCAGGTGGGTTCATTGCTCCTTCTCTCCCTTCCTCAACTTTGAGCAGGTTGCTCCTCTGTGGACTGCCAGCTACCTTTTCCTGCCACAGAAGTTTCCAGAACCATGCATTCTGCTCCTGAAACATCATCCAGGTGCTGACGTTGTGCAGGAGCATCAGCGAGAGAAAGGATCTGGAAAGGTAAGGAGCTCGTGCGGCTCAACCTGTCAATCCCTCTTGTTCTTCCAAGATTCTTAATTGATTCTGCCGAGGCTTTTTGAAGGTGGAAGCAGTGGATTTGCTGCCTTTTTAAGCTGGTTTAGTTTTCCCTTTATTCTAAAAGAGCTGCAGGATCAGGGGATTCAGATTAAATCTCCCAGCATTGCTCACACCTCCCCAGCACAGCCCTGGCTCTGCTCCCTGCTCCCAGGGCTCCGCAGAGCAGCCGGGGGCACGAAGCCACCAGGATTCCCTAAAAAATGGTAGAGAGGGAAGCTGGAAGTCACCATCCCCACCACGTGGTGATGGAACCACGGGGTGTAAAACCCCCCTGGCCTCTTGCAGCTTCCCCAGAAAGCTGGGAGGCTTAAGTTTTTGAGAAAGGAGTTTTTTAAGTGGGCTTTGTGAGCATCTTGCTGAGCTGTGTGAGTGACGTGGAGACCCTGGTTTCACTTCCCAGCCACCCCTGGCTCCCCTCATCCCAGCAAACCTGGGAGACTCAGCTCCCGGCCAAAATAGAAGCTTCAAGGTTCACTTAAATAGAATCATGGAATGGTCAGAGTTGGAAGGGACCTTAAAGATCATCCAGTTCCAACCCCCCTGCCCTGGGCAGGGAGACCTCTCCCTAGAGCAGGTTGCTCCAAGCCCCATCCAGCCTGGCCTTAAACACTTCCAGGGATGGGGCAGCAACAACTTCCCTGGGCAACCTGTTCCAGTGCCTCACCACCCTCACACCAAAGAACTTCTTCCTAAGATCTCATCTCAATCTCCCCTCTTCCAATTTAAAACCATTCCCCCTCGTCCTGTCACTAGACTTCCTGACCAAGAGTCCCTCCCCAGCTCTCCTGGAGCTCCCTTCAGATCCTGGAATAAATTATTCTAAATAAATAAATTATCCTAATGGAAAATGCACTTCTAGAACCACCCTGACACGGGCTGTGTTGCAGGAGTCTGAAATCCCAGCAGGAGAGGAGAGGGAAGGGGCTCCCAAGGATGCTCCTGCATGAGGATGTGTCCCAGGAGGAGTGGCCTGAGCTCCTGTCACCGCTGCCTTCCTGGGAAGTGACTGGAAAGGACAGCAGGATGCATCCCACCTCTCAGGGATGCAAACACTTCCACATAAGGCTTGTGTGGTGGATGGGACCTAGATCTAGCCCCAAAGAAGCACCAGTGGGTACCTACAAACAGCTGCTGGTGGTACATGGCCAGAACAAAGCTTTTACTTAATTTTCCTCGTGGTACCAGCTGGATTTGGACAAAATCCAAAGATCTGCAGGGATTCTGGCAGGAATGAGAACTGGCATCTCCAGAGGAAGTTGTACCCATTGATTTAAGAGTTTTGGCTTCTGTTTTAACCTTTTCCCTTAAACCAGCACCAACGTGTGCTGAGAGACTTCAGCTGTCAGGAGCAGTCCCGACCTTTGGCTTTCAGGAAAGATTGAGGGTTAAAAACCACCACCTTTGGCTTTTTACCCCAATTATAAACAAACTGGAAGAGGGAGGGAGGGAGAAAATAAGGAAAGAGGAAAGCTGAGTGTGTTGCTGCGAGGGTTTAAACACCACTGAAGGATCTGTGTGGGTCAGTGCAGGGGCTGGTGGCCTTTGGGCATGAAATCCCACAGATCCACCCGGACCCAGACAGGGACAAAAGGAGAAGAAGGTGGAGATGTTGATAAATCAATGCCCAACCACTTCTTTCCCATTTGGAAAAGGAATTTGAGGTGAGCCTGAGGATGTGGTGCTGCTCTTTACCCCCGGGCTGAGCGGTGCCTCCTCACCTCCACTCTGTTTTTTCCCAAATCACCAACTCCTCATCCTTATTAACCGAAGCCGATGAGCACAGCCCGGATCGTGACTGCTGCATTTATTTAAAACCAGGCTCCTTTCTGGCTCCTGCTCCTCTTGATTTAATTTTCTCCTTTTCTTACAGATTTCGCCGCCGATTCCCCGAGCCCCTGGTGCGACGGCTTATTGCTCTGAAGGCAGGAGGCAGCCCCTGCTGCTGCTGCTCCGAGGATGCGAGGGGAGAGGGAAAAACAAAATCCCAGCTGGCAGAAGGGGATCGATCCTTGTGAGAATCATAGAATGGTCAGAGTTGGANGGACCTGTTCCAACAGGTCCATGTCCTTTCTGTGTTGAGGACTCCAGAGCTGGACACAGGACTCCAGGTGGGGTCTCAGGAGCACAGAGCAGAGGGGGAGAATCCCCTCCCTGGCCCTGCTGCTCACACTTTGATGTAACCCAGGACACAGTTGGCTTTCTGGGCTGCCAGCACACGCTGCCATTTTAAGCTGGGCACCACTGTTTGCCCATGAAAGGAGAGAGGAGCTTCCACTAATGCCTTGCTCTCCTCACATCCACTTGATTCATTTTCCTTATCAGCTGGGAAGGAGCTGACCCCTTTGCAGAGCAGGGAGGATGCAGCTCAAGCACCCACTCTGCACCTTTTCCACCTAGAACAAGGAATTTTGGGGCCTTCCCAGCCCCAGGTTTCTTTTCCCCAGGTGTGGGATTGGCCACAGCCCTTGTTCCATTGGGTTTTACCAGTAAATTGCACTTTATTGACTTTGTTCATCTTCCCACGTGTGGGTTTTGGGGGGATTTTCTTGGGTCTTCCATCCAAGTGGCTCCAATACGCTCCTCCACCAAGTCCCAGCTGAAAGGCACCAGGTTGGGCCACACCATCTGCATCTATCCCACCTCAAACCACAGGATGATTCATGGCCACACAAGACAGACACGTTTCCTGGGCTGCAGCAAAATGCAACAGCTCCTGCATTTCAAAGCCCCTCTCCCTGTTGGAATTAATCACAGGAGGTGTTTTAGCTCATTTCCGACAAGCCGGCGCTGGGAAGAATGATGTACCTGTGCTGGAAGGGATGCTGTTCTCGTGGAGGAGAAAAATAACAACCACAAACCACCCAAATCCTAACAAAATAACCCAAACTTTCAGAGTACTGCAAAAAAACAAGAGGTGAGAGCCAACTGGGAAGGTGGAAAGCAGCTCTGTAGAGATCTGGTGGACAACAAATTGTCCATGAACCAGCAAAGTGGCCAAGAAGGCCAATGGCATCCTGGGGGACACCAAGAAGGGTGTGGCCAGCAGGTGGAGGGAGGTCATCCTGCCCCTCTGCTTGGCCCTAGGGAGGCCCCATCTGGAGCACTGGGACCAGTTCTGGGCTCCCCAGTTCCAGAAGGACAGGGAACTGCTGGAGATGGCACAGCAGAAGTTATGAGGATGATGAAGGACTGGAGCATCTCTCTGTTGAGGAAAGGCTGAGGGACTTGGGGCTGTTGAGCCTGGAGAAGAGCAGACAGAGGGGATCTCTTCTCAGTGGTGCCCAGGGACAGGACAAGAGGGAACGGGCACAAGCTGGAACAGAAGAAGTTCCATCTCAACATGAGGAGGAACTTCTTTGCCGTGAGGGTGTCAGAGCCCTGGCAGAGGCTGCCCAGAGAGGTGGGGGAGTCTCCTTCTCTGGACACATTCCAACCCCACCTGGACACGTTCCTGTGGGACCTGCTCTGGGTGGGGGTTGGAGGAGATGATCTCCAGAGGTCCCTTCCATTCTCAACCACCCTGTGATTCTGTACAATCCTGTTGACCCCAACTTCTGTCCAGGGCAACCACAGACCCCAGGAGCATCACTGAAACCTGTGGAAAAGTCACCAAGAGCTGCTACCACCACCCTTCCTCATGGCATTTTAAACCCGGGGAGACACACAAGGAGGTGAGAAACCACAGCTTCTTGGAACCCTTCCTCAAACCATCGCATCTCCCAGCAAGGTTTGCTCCAAGCTTCAATGGGACCTCCCCTTGCCCCCATCCCAAACCCCAGCGTGGACAGCAGAGGGTCCGCACGCCGGGAGCAGACCCTCAGAGGAACTCCCCGCTCCCAATGGACACAAGGGCTTGGAGAGAAGAACAGATCCTGCTGTTCACTGGGCTGTGTTTATATCAGTTGGGCAAAATCAATCCCCATCCCACTCCAAACCAAACCCCAGCCTGTGCCGACAAGCCCCGGAGTTTTCGCAGCGGCTGAGCCAGTGCAGCATGAAATCACCCCGGAAAGAACAGGCAAAATGAGAAGCTAAAAATAAGCTGCTTCACCCCCAGCCCCGCCAAACCACTTTATTTCTTGACAAAGCTGTTAGTAAGCTCAAAACACAGTGGATTTTAAAGGAAAAAAAACCATCAAAACCAACCCAAAATGTATCCAGCAGTCCCTAGATTTGCCGGAGGGCCACGCTCGCAGACGCAGGGAAGTGGTGAAGCTTTTCTGGCCGGTACCTGTTAAAAAAAAGCAACCCCAAAGCTGTGCTGTCAGAGCCCAGAGCGTCAGAGTGATTCAGGATTATGTCAGTGGCACTGGCATGACCGAATTTTGCGGAAAATTTCCAGCGTTCTGCCCAGAAATTGCATCCCTTCCCACCTCCTCTGCTCTTACGGTGTCAGGCGCTTCTCACGCCCCATTTACCAGCGTCTTGGAGGATGAGAGGGGGGGAAAAAAAAGTATAAAATCCAACAAATCAAGAAGCAAGAGCTTCCATCTCCTGTTTGGAAACCAAACCTCGGGGCAGGAGGCTTGAACATGCTGAGGGTTGTGGGCACCCAGGAGCTTGGTCTGGGGTTTCCACTCCCCCAGCCTTTACCTTCAATAATCAAGGTTTTATGGCCAGGAATCGCAGTTTTTCTCCAGCAAGGACTTTTTTCCAGCTTTTTCCACACTGCTGGAGATCACCACCCAGCACCATGAGCCCTTTCCTCCCCAAAACCTCTCCTCCTCCCAGTCAATCAGGTGTGTCCGAGCCCTCTTTACTGGAGAAGTTTCCAGAAGGCTCCTGTCAGGGTCATTTATAAGAGTAACACCCGAAATGTCAACTCCTCTACGAGTCACTGCTCTGGATTTCAACACTATTCTTTTTTTTTGATTGAAATACTGTTAAATAAAAAAACAGCAGTGGAGGAGGTCAGAGTTCCAGCTGCTCCCTTCTGATTCTGCGAAGTCAAGCGGGCAACACCAGCCCGAGTCACCCCCACCTGCCCTGCGTTCTCCTGGACCATCCCCACCCCACCAAAAGGCTGGTGAAGAGGTGCTGAAGATGCTGAGCTCTCCACCCAGGGTCCCAGCTCACTCTCACATCCCATCTCACTCCACTTACAAAAATAAATACAAAAAAAGCTTTAATTTTATCATTCCTGACAGAAATCTCAGCACTGGGAAAAGGCAATCATCACACCCACCTCTGAGGAGGACCAGGAGGAGGATCTGAGGAGCTTCAGGGCAGTCAAGCCTTGCCTCCACACAGGGAGAGATGGGGACCAAATCCTTCCCAAAGCCCTCTCCCAACGTGGAGGAGAGGGGAAGAGTTGGGAACAGCCAGGAGGAATCTCCAACAGACAGGTCATGCCTGCTGTAATGAGGTGATGGAGGTGAGGACAAGGGAGGGACATGGATGTTGTACACCAGGACCTTGCTGGTGTCTCTGACATTGTGGCCATGCAGCATCCTTTCACCCAAACCAACGGGTTACGGGCTGGAAAAGGAGCGGATCTGGTGCTGAAAACACAGAGTAACAAGCTGGAGGAGAGGCCATGAGGATGATTATGGCTTTGGAAGATGTGAAGTGCCAGGAGAAGCTTGGAGACCAGAAGCAGATTTCTCCCAGAGGGGCAATGGACACAAGCTGAAACATCCTAAACCCCAACCAGATATTAGGAAAAACTTTTTCAACACATGAGCAGCCAAATATTGGAAGAGAGACCTAGATACTGTGGACCCACCATCCCTATCCAGAGAGGATCTCCACCCTTGGAGATACTCAAGCATCACCATCCCAGTCTAATCGGACCTGCTTTGAATGGGGTGGGACTACGGACCTCAGAGCACCTCAGCTACCCCATGGTCATGTGTCACCATCGAGTCAGCTCAAGTCACCCTCAGTTCCTACCACCAGCAAGGTAGGAACTCCACTCCTCATGGTGTCCTACTGTAGAAGGACCAAATGGAATCACTTGGGAGAGCCTTAGAGCAGCCAAACCCAGCAGAAAAAAAATACACACAGAGAAAGAATGAACTCACTCATGTTGCAGAACAACCCGAGCAATTTCAACGCCGAGACATTACAAGTCCACTGATGGCACCAGAGCAACAGATGGGTTTAGTTCCCCCACAACTCAGTCCTCTACTGCAAAGCCTCAAGAGCAGCATCCTCTCCCCAGAGGAGATGCCCCATCTGCCACCGTGGGCTCTGGCATCAGCAAGTCCTTGGAACTTGGTTGGTTTTCGTTTTTAGCTCACGTCCATCACCTTGAACTTGAATTCCAGGACGAGTCTTGTGGTGAGGACCTCCTGGGGCATCAGGCAGGACCTCCTGGGGCATCAGTCCAGCCTTTTCACCATGTAAGGTCCTTCCAGCTCGTATCCAATCTTCCTGTAGTAGTTCCTGGTGCCAACACCTGGGAGAAAAAAGACCAAAAGGTTTAATTCAGTGTGATGACACAAGTTGGAGAAGCTACAGCCGGGCAAGAAAAGTCGGCTGCTGTGCCGGAGCAGGGGTGTTTACTCGTTAGCATCTGGCCCAATTATGGTGTTTTTAAGGGTGGTGCTGATGGGGGGAAGGCAGGACCATGGCTGTTCCCTCTGCCCTGAATCACACCCCCTGTCCTTCATCCTGAGAATGACTTCCAGGGAGAGAGGAAGCGAGACGGGAACAACGGTGAAAGGCGAGGGAAGAGTTTGGAGCACCCTGGCTCCAACATAACCTGGAGACAGGCTCTCGAGAGGAGGGGGCCCAGCTGCAGGCATCATTACCAGGAACTGAAGGGCTCTGAAACCTTACAAACTCTGTCCAACGGCTCCTAGAAATGAGCTCAGCTCCACTTCAGCCAGAGACAAGTGTGCTCGGCGGCCGCAATCCAATTTCCTCGTTATAAAGGAGCGGCCTCCGTTCTCCAACAGCCCCTTCTTCCTCCCTTAATGAGACCCCGCAGGGGACAACCCAGCCCCAGCAGCATCCTGCAGCAGGACAGGTCCAGCACAGCAGCCTTCCCCCTCACCTTATCTAATTACTCACAGATGCAGACATTACTCATCAGGGGAGGGAGGAGGAATTCAGGCACCCCCGGCGTGGCTGTCAGCCCCAGCTGGTGGGTAGGGACAGAAGGACAGATAGGACACAAGGTTCTCCATCAAGCACTATTCAAGCAGCCCTTTTTTCCCCCTTTTTTTTCCTCTAATCTCATCCCTCCAGCCAGTTCCTGGAAACTGCAAGATGTTATTTTGCGAATGGCTCTCCAGGAATCGGCTGCTTCTCCGATCCCGGTGCTGCCAGTAACCCTTTCCTACCCACACAGCAGTTGTACCTGCTGCTGCTCTGACAGAGTCATCTAAAACAGTGGTAAAGTGCTTCCCAAATGCACTTTCAAATAGTTAACAACCAGCTTAAACATCACAGCTCCAGCCACACGTCCTAGAGAAGCATGATATTCATTTAAGGTATGGAAAAGACACCTGAAACCCATTCCTGAGGTGTCCTCATGCCAGCTGAAGCTGGGAAGAGCTTGAAAAACCACGGAGAAGCCCAAACTAGGGAACACCTGAGCAAACACCTCAAGAACTTCTCTGGTGGGAGGGTGGTGAGAGCCTGGAACAGAGAAGCTGTGGCTGCTCCATCCCTGGAGGGGTTCAAGGCCAGGTTGGAGGGTTCTGAGCAACCTGGTGTGGTGGGAGGTGTCCCTGCCCAGGGCAGGAGATGGCACTGGATGATCCTGAAGGTCCCTTCCCACCCCAACCATTCTGTGATTCTATGAAATTCATTTTCAAGCAGCAGCAAAGCGCCTGTGACATCGCAGCCAAGCACAACCTGCAACTAAAGACACCCCCAAAGGGACCCAAATTCACTCAGCTTCAGAATGAACCTGAATACCAAGGAAAATCCCAAGTGCACCACACACATGTCCACTCCCTTCTTCCCCACCTCTGCCTGGGAGAGCTGGGATCTCTAACCTGGAGTAAAACAGCACCTTTATCTATATCTGGCCTAAAAAAAGCATCCCCTGGGTTTGCCAGCAGAGGTGTTGGGGCACAACGCAGGGATTTTGGCAGTAAAACAGCAGACTCACCCCACCCACCGCGGTGAAAAGGACCAGCGAAATCTAAACCCAAAGAACAACCCCCTGGAAGCTGAAGGACAACCAAATAATTCAGCTGATGGTGTTAAAAAACACCTCAATCCCAGTTATTTAATGCTTTTCCTTTTTTNGGACCTGCTCCAACAGTTCCATGTCCTTTCTGTGTTGAGGACTCCAAGCCCTTGGGAAAGGTGTGGATTCTCAGGAAGGCGGGTTCAAGTTGTGTCGGAGCACCGTGTGCCACCTCCATTCACCTCAGAGCTATGAAGTGGCTGTAGTTGAGCACCAACTCTTCCTCATTTGAGGGCAAGGGGTTCAAGCCATCAACAAGAAATGATGATGGAGTTGGCCGGGCCCCTGCCCCAGGGGTCCCACGCTGTGCTGCTGCATGAAGCATCACCATCATCATCTCAGCCCCTGCACAAAATTACTGGCCTTCAGCATGGAAGTCTTCTGTGAGGAGGAGGAGTGAGATGCTTCAAGCCAAGGGATGAAGATTTGGGGTTGGTTTATGGTGGCTCCAACCTGGGATGACTCCCTAGCTCCAGCGCTGCAGGAATGTTTTCGAGGCAAGAGGTTTTGGAGGGGAAAACTTCTCACCAAGACAACCCAAGAAGCAGCTGTTGGGTTTGTGTCCAGAAGTGTGGAAGCCAAGTGTCCAGGATTATTGTCACCTGGATCACCAGCCCACGCCTCTACACTGCAGGTGTCTTGGGAAGGTGATTTCAGACTAGATTTTTGGTAGCCTGGACTGCACGTCCCCACCTCATACTTGGTTTGAAGTTGGCCAAAGAAGCCTTCAGAGGGTTGGCTGTGTTTGATCTACATCTGGATAAGAGCTCATGGTTTGGTGTCCTCTGAAAGAAATATCCTGAAATTCACCAAAACCTCCCCCTGAGCCAAACAAGTGAGGATGTTTGGCTTTGGGATTCAGGGCTACAAAGATGAGGAGGGGCCTGGAGCATCTCCCTGCTGAGGAAAGGCTGAGGGACTTGGGTCTCTTTAGTCTGGAGAAGAGAAGGCTGAGGGGGATCTGATCAACACCCAGAAATCCTTCAAGGGGGGGTGTCAGGAGGATGGGGCCAGGCTTTTCCCAGTGGTGCCCAGGGACAGGACAAGAGGGAACAGGCACAAACTGGAACATGAGAAGTTCCATCTCAACATGAGGAGGAACTTCTTTGGGGCGAGGGTGTCAGAGCCCTGGCAGAGGCTGCCCAGAGAGGTGGGGGAGTCTCCTTCTCTGCAGACATTCCAACCCCACCTGGACACGTTCCTGTGGGACCTGCTCTGGGTGGGACATGCTTTGGCAGGGGGTTGGAGGAGATGATCTCCAGAGGTCTGTTCCAACCGCAGAGCATTCCGTGGGATTCACTTTAGCTGCTCTGAACCCAAAGGCTAACGAACCCAGCCTACAATATTCACTCAGATGCCACTAATGCAAAGTTCCTCCCTTGCAGCCGGAGTGTGTCAGGGAAATCACAGCCAGCAGGGAGGAGGGATGTTGTGAGATCAGCATGGGACAACTGGAAGAGAAAGGGGGTGTCGAAGCGTGGAATTAAAAGCAGGCTGACAGCCAGAAACCCTCGGCAGCCTGCCTCATCCCCGAGAGGAGAGCAACCCAGTGGGCACTGCTAAATAGAATGAAAGATCCGTGGGACACTAATAACTGCCTACAAGCCATGCAGAAGGAATTCAGCTCCACAGGCCTCTCCCTTCTGAAATCATCACAACTTTGTATGAATGTGAAGCCCAAAAACCCCAAAGCTGCAGGATGATGGTCACTGGTTTCTGATGCCAAGGAGAGCACCAACACACAGTCCTAAGCAAATCAGAGCTATGGCTGTAGCTCACAAGTCATTCTGGTCACCCCTGATGCCCACCTGTCCATCCAGCCCACCTGAAAGGAAGGTCTCGATGGCACAAGGTCTCTTCCCAAACCTCTGCTGCTCTAAACTGACGACCTTTTTCAAGGCCAGGCTGGATGGGGCTTGGAGCAACCTGGTCTGGTGGGAAGTGTCCCTGCCCAGGGCAGGGGGTTGGAGCTGGATGATCTTGAAGGTCCCTTCCAACTCTAACCATTCTATGATTCCATGAAATACTGCCCAGAGCTGGTGGGACCAGTTCAGGCAGCCCCTTCCCACCGCTCCAGGTCACACCCACAACTCCCAGTGAAACAAAGAAGCATCACCCAAGAAACAGCACAAAACAAACATCAGGCAGGAGCCAAAGAGTAAGCCCAAGAGCTGCCCCCAGGAGCTTTTTGACTTTCAGAGCCAGAACTGGCTGCATTTCTCATTCTGGCTCTTGAAAACAGGCTTTTACATTTTACATATTCCGTATCAAACTGGGCAGGAGAGCTCAGTCTGAACTCGGCGGAGCAGATTTCAACCAACCCCTTCCAGATGGACCACCAGGGACGTGGCTGGAGGGCAGGGGCTCCTCTCACCCCGTCTGGATGGAAACCCGTGGCCAGGGACCAGCTGGGGCTTTTTGGAAGCGTCCCTCACTGCAATCTTCCAATGACACATCCCCTGATGGTGGCTGCTGCTTAATCTAATCACCTTTTGTTCTCCTCTTTTGGAAGCATGGGCATAACTGCAAGGCCTACTGACAAAAAGCCCAAACCCAGCTTTTCACCATAACATTTAAACCTCAAAATTAGTTCAATAAATTTTACAAGCCTGCCTGTAGTGGAGGATGGAGAAAAGTGACCGCAGCACTGGGGTTAAACGTTTCCCATGCCCAGAAGGATGAGGAGTGGGGCAGGGGGATGCTACCCAGAGGCTGGCAGAAATGAGATGTCCTTGCTCACGTGCAGCATCCCCTGCCCATGACCTTTCAGTTCTGGAGTCCTCAACAGAGAAAGGACATGGAACTGTTGNAGGGGGGTTGGAACTTGATGATCTTTAAGGTCCCTTCCAACTCTGACCATTCTATGATTCTATGATTCCCATGTGGAGCCCCAAAATCCCCCGTTCTGCCTCAGCCCTGCCACGCCGAAATATCACCATGCGGCACCCGGGCCCCAGAATCCTCAAAGATTCCTTCGCCGCGGCTCAGCGGGCACAGAGCTAAGTGAAAATGAGATTGTTTTCAGGATCATTAAAGAGCTACTAATAGTTCATAAAATTTCCACAGCGGAGACTCACTGAGGCGTGCCAGAGACTTCTCTCCGCATCCTTTGGCAGGGATTGGAATCTTCCCCACAGCCGCACAGCCCAGGCGTATCACTGTCTCGCAGCTTCCTTCCCTCCCCAAAATATTTCTTAAAAGCAGTGAGCTGGTCCCTGCGTGCCAGGTGGCCACCTCCCATCAGCTGAACCTTCCATCAACATGCCAGCTCAAATTTGGGTGACAGAGAAGCCTTCTCCAGGGTTTATTTGGGAGTAAAAACCTGGCTGAGGGACTTGGGGCTTCTTAGTCTGGAGAAGAGAAGGCTGAGGGGGATCTGATCAACACCCAGAAATCCTTCAAGGGAGGGTGTCAGGAGGATGGGGCCAGGCTTTTCCCAGTGGTGCCCAGGGACAGGACAAGAGGGAATGGGCACAAACTGGAACAGAAGAAGTTCCATCTCCACATGAGGAGGAACTTCTTTGGTGTGAGGGTGTCAGAGCCCTGGCAGAGGCTGCCCAGAGAGGTGGGGGAGTCTCCTTCTCTGGAGACATTCCAACCCCACCTGGACACGTTCCTGTGGGACCTGCTCTGGGTGGGGGTTGGAGGAGATGATCTCCAGAGGCCCCTTCCAACCTCACATCATTCTGGGATTCTGTGACTTGGAGCCCGACGTCAGTGGTGAGTGAGCAAACACAACCCTCTTAAAGACCTCTCCTGGTGGAGCCTCAGGCCATGAAAAGAGAACTTTTAAGTTTTTCTTCACACTCCTTGCTTTGACCTCCAGCAGGCCCAAGAAGAGGCTTCTCCAGCTGTCAAACAAATGCCTTGTGACATCCACTGTCATCCAAAGCTCACACTCTGTGCGGGACATCAAAGTGAAGCTGACACTCGGCAGAACTCGGCAGCCACTCGGGCCAGTGGCCAGGAGCTGGCTCCGGAGGAGCCCTTGCTCTTCAAGTTGACCTGCTGAGATGAGGAAGGGTCAGAACTCGGGTTTGGAATCCATCAGAGTGGTGGGAAAATAGGAAAAGATAATGTTTTTTTTGTCTATTGTGTTGGATGCTGACTGAAAATCCGCATTTCAGAGAGTTAAGAACTCACGGCGGATCCATCCACCACCTCCGACGAGTTTGCTTTGGCATCCACCCTTTTCCCAGCGCTGGATTTTATCTTCAGGGAAAACACGAGGCTGTTTGATGAGTCACTGCCAGCCCACCGCAGAGAAGGGGAACAATGGGGACAAGGCAAAGGGTTTGAGATAACCAAAATGCCTTATCAGCATCCAGAAGAAAGGAATAAAACCAGCATTCCTAATGCTGCTGAGAAAACCTGTTGTTAAAAGTTATTAATTTAAGGAAGCAGGGAGCAGGCCTTGCCTCCATCCCTCTGGCAAAGGTTTTTTTAATTGAATTATTTTTTTTAAAAGATTAGATAATTTGCAACTCATTTCCTAAAAGTTTATAAGATCCTGGGAGATAAAATATCCATGGAAATTAAAAGTAGGGGCTTTTGGAAGTGTTACCCAGTACCTTGCAAATACAAGACTCTCCATTCTCAAGTTAGCAGGGAAAGGAAGCACAAACATGCTCATTTTCCTTTTAAAACAACAGATTCTTTTGAGAATTCCTGAGAACTACTAATACTTTGGCAGTCCTCAGAAAACATAATCCGAGTAACGTGAGTGGAAAACAGGAATACGAGTTTTTATACTTTTTTTTTCAAAAAAAAAATACTCTAATTTCACTGAATCTGCTTTAAAAAAGGAGAGCTGGAAACTCTTTGGTATTTTTTTGCGGCCATGAGCACACAGCGCTGGGGTCTGAAGCATTTTCCCCAAGAGTGACTCTCCTNTTTGTGTTCCTCTGCTGTCCCCTCTCCAGCAGTTCCCTGTCCTTCTGGAACTGAGGTGCTCCAGATGGGACCTCCCCAGGTCAGAGCAGAGGGGCAGGATGACCTCCCTCCACCTGTTGGCAACGCTCCTCTTGATGTCCCCCAGGATGCCACTGGCCTTTCTGGCCACCAGGGCACATCATTTCAACAGCCTCTGGATGGAGAAAATCCAGGGATTGGGTGAGTTCCGTGTCTCACCACCTCCCTTTGCTGCAAACGAGCTTTGATGCTAATTGGCATCACCATTAAGAGTCGTGATTTAGGTGCACCTTTATGCCCTTACCCGACTGTTAGTATCACTGCATGTGAAGCATTTCACAATCCTTTCTCCAGCAAGGATTGGTGACTAGGGCAGAATTCAAGCCCCTGACTTGGGTTTAGTCTGGGTGCTGCTGGTTGTTGGACCTGGGAGAGAAACCTGTGCCTGAAAACCCTCTTTTTCTTCTTTTTTTCCCACCCTGTCAAACCCAAGTCGTGCTTCCCTCCCCCCGGCACCGCTTCCCCGAGATTTTTAAATTACTATTTGCACAACACCTCTGTCTAGCAGGGGAGGTGCTGTCATCACCACGTCCCAGAAGAAGAGCCAAGATCCCAGGCAGCTGGGTAATTTGTCTGAAATCACAAAGCAAGCCTGCGATGAAGAAAAAACACAACCTAACAAGAGTTCTGAAGCCCGGCTCTCCCTTCATCACCTCTCCAACTCCATTCGCCGCTGCAAAACACTGATGGCCTTTCAGATTCCAGACTGGATTAATCTCAGAGCCCTGACCCACAAGCCCTGAATATCCCCAGCATCCTCCTCCTCTCCTCTCCCCAAATTCAATCCCTGCTCCCTTTAAAACCACTCTGGATTTGATGTAAATGCAAAGAGATGTCGCCCCTTTCTGATAGAGCTGATCCTTCCTCCGGCTCGTGGTCACCTCTTGGTCTTGATAAATAAAAATCATAGAATCATANTGACCATTCTAGGATTCAATGATTTAGCTCTAGAGTCCTCCTGGAACAGAGCAGCAACACTGACTCACCGGCAATTTCAAGGTGAAAGAGGGATGTTTGGGGACACCAGCTTCAGAGGCCAGTTCTCCTGATTTCCCCAGGGTGGGTTTGTCCAAAACCAAAGGACCAGACAGAATTTAAAGGGGATTTTCCAGATTGACACCTTAGGGTGGGAGCCTGCTGTGCCTGAGTGCTCTTGAGGGGTACAGACCCACCAGCCCTGCTCTGGAAAGGAATTATAGTGCCTTATAAAGTAAATATATATATATATTTATATAAAACTGATATATAAATACTTATATGGTGGTTCTTAAGGATTATAGAACAACTTAGTGAACTGCTTTGATGGAAACACAGCAGATACAGCAATATTCCTCCTCTCCTGCCACGCTGCAGAAGCTGTGTCTGGGGAAGGTGTGGAGCTAATATGGAAAACCACAGCCAGAGCTTTATCATATTAACAAAAGGATCATGGAATCAGGGAATTGTCAGGGTTGGAAGGGACCTCTTGAGATCACCCAGTCCAACTCCCCTGCTCAAGCAGGGTTGCCCGGAGAACATCACTCAGGGCTGCATCCACAGGAGCTTGAAGATCTCCAGAAAAGGGGACTCAAGCAAGGATTTTCTGATCTGTTCTTAAGGCCAAATCTCAAAACTGAGCCTTTCACCTATAACTTTAAAAAAATAAAACCCCACTAGTTAAATGAATGCTAGAATTGAAGAACTGATCTTCCAGCCTTGCACTTTTGGGGTGCCTCTCAGCACACAGGAGGTGCCCCGGCTAGGAGTGATTTTTAATTGGCAAATCTGCAGGTAAGACCCATCCTGGAGCTTCCAGATGGTGCGATTACATCTCATTGATCTCTTGATTACAGAAGTGATATTTCATTAATGACCAGGCAGGCCTGCCCAAACCCAGCTGCGGAGAAAGCATCCCCTCTCAGGAGAAGAGAAAGCCATCACGCCACGACCGCCTTCAACTGCGCCAGACGAAGCCGGAGCTGACAGATCCTCTGACTCCAAAGAAAGCAAAAATTAAATATTTAAGAGCTAAACACCGTAACTTCTCTTAAAATTTAACAAAGTGCCTTCATCAGTGTGGCCACCGGGCATGGAGAGAGACAGGGACCGTGAGATGTGTCTGCAGCTCAAGCTCAAATCTGTCAAGCGAGGCGTTCAAGCGGTTTGAGATCTACGGGCTGCGAAATGTCTTGAAGCTTCTTCCAGCTGAAACATCCAACCCAGCTGGTATGGAATTACTGAGAGGTTGGGGATTGAGGGGGATGACTCACCAAGTGTGTGAGGCATTTGATCCATCTTCTTCCCTATGGGCTACGAGATTTTAAGAGAAAAACTCAGAGATCTTGAGAATGAGCCTGTCCATCATTACAACAGCAGCGTCTCCTAGAGAATCACAGGGTGGTTTGGGTGGGAAAGGATCTTCAAAGGCCATCTAGTCCAACACCCTGCCGTGGGCAAGGACATCTCCAACCAGACCAGGTTGCTCAAAGCCCCGTCCAACCTGGCCTGGGATGTCTCCAGGGATGGGGCATCCACCACCTCTCTGGGCAACCTGGGCCAGGGTCAACGCACAACTTCAGGAATTGGAATTACAAATCCTGCCCAGTGCAGGGAGGTAGGGGTCAAAACCCAGCCTCTTCTTCTAAACTTCTCCTCCTCTTCATCAGAAGAAGAAAGAGACCATTAGGGTTATAAAACATGACGTCTCTGTCCCAAGGAACATCTTAAAGGCTCCTGTAGACCTGCCGTTTCGTGGTGGAGATCTCTACATAAGATGTTTGTGACTCCTGGGGAGCAGAAGCAGGTGAAAGAGCAGGAGGATCCCAAATACCTTGGAGGAATCCCTGTGATGCATTCCTGGAAGCGATAGGCACACGCAGCACTTTAGGTGGCTCCAGCTGAAGGTTTTTACCACAGGTATTTTTAATAAAAAGCATCAAACCACTCAAAAAAAAATAATAATTAATGCTACTGATTATCAAGAAGTGAGAATGACCAGGAAGGCAAAAATCCTTGATGATCTCTTCTTGGTTTTGGATCCATTTGGTTTCTTGTCCCTCTTGCAAGTTGCTGGTAGGGCTCCTCCAAGTTTGTGTCCCCACCTTGGACCAAGCAGCGAGTGGAAAGGGTGTCTCCAACATCAAGCACGTTTGCATCTCCACAGAGCAAGGAGGCCCTGAGAAGGTTCCAGTGGTGGCAAATAACTAATGAAAACAGTTCATATAAGCTTGCTTTTTGTGTCTGAATTTTGCAGACACCACCTTTTACCTGCACAAACTTCCTTCTACACAAAGCACGGGTGCAGAGTCCTACACCTGGGACGTGGCAATCCCAGG
>VXBW01002912.1:145998-163354 GCA_013400375.1 Thinocorus orbignyianus | reverse complement strand
ACTGGATGATCTTTAAGGTCCCTTCCAACTCTGACCATTCTATGATTCTATGATTCTATGACATAGGTGGTTAAACAAGGACCCTGCAGGCCACAGGGCCATTTTTCTCCAGCTTTTCCCTGGCTCCTCGACACTTCTCTGATGATCCAGCTAATGAAGCAGACATCACCCAGCTCCCTCCACGCCTACCATTCAGAAATCCATCCTGCCTTCCCACCGCCACCTTCAGCCCCGGCGCACTCGGGCGTGAAACATCCCTGACCCGCGTCCATGTTAATTTTCTACTTGACAGAACACAAATAGAAACCTGGTCTGGGGGAAAAAAGAAAGAAAAAGAAAAAAAAACACCAAAAAACCTCAACAACTGAACCTAAACCTGATCATCTTGCCGCATAGTAATTAGCTTATAGCAGGGAATGGCAGCGGTGCCAGACTGCCGGGATAAGGCTGCTACGTCACCGGGATGGTGACATCTCACCACGGGGGGGACATTAAACCACCTGCTTTGGAAGAGGAGGAGGTGCTGGCTGTGGTTCCAGACACCTCTCCCAGTTTTGGGAATACGTTACGGGTGAAGGTTGGTATAAAAGCTACCAGGGATGGTGACAAAACGCCCCGGTGTTTGAAGGAGAAAGGAAAGGGTGCTCGATAATGGACATCGGAGCGTTGGGATTGAAGAGGGCAAGCTCCCGCGCTCGGGGAATTCAGTCTCATCCCCCACCTCCCGAAACAAGCATCTTCTGAGCAGAGATAAGGAGACAATCCTGTTTGTACACGCCAAGTTCTCCTGCTCTCCCCAGGCCGGCACAGGCAGATAACGCTGACAGACGTCACAGCAGATCCAGCAGCTGGAAAAAAAAGCTCTTCCGTGGGAGAGTGTTGTGTTTACAGAGCTCGCTCGTAGTGTTTGAAAAAGTAATTTGCCTTCTTGGCAGCCTGTAAATATTTAGGCTCCTGGTCCTTGCCCTTGGAGTAGCCAGCATCCTCACCCACGGCACCGTAACCCTCAGAGAAGATACCAATCCTTCAATGTTGACAGGGTAGGATGTGTCCTTGATTTAGACAGGGATAGAGAGGGATGGATACCTCCCATCGCTCCGCTGTCCGTGATGGGAATACTCAGTGGTAGCCTCATACACAGAATCACAGAATGCTCTGTGGTCCCTCTGGAGATCATCTCCTCCAACCCCCACCCACAGCAGGTCCCACAGGAACGTGTCCAGGTGGGGTTGGAATGTCTCCAGAGAAGGAGACTCCCCCCCCTCTCTGGGCAGCCTCTGCCAGGGCTCTGACACCCTCAAACTCAAGAAGTTCCTCCTCATGTTGAGATGGAACTTCTCATGTACAAGTTTGTGCCCGTTCCCTCTTGTCCATCTTAAGTTCATACAAGACATTTGGGTGATGAAGGTGAATTACTTTGCCACGTGCTGCAAAATGCCACCAGTATGAAACCACCAACCTCTGCCACGTCCATGGAAAGTGAAGTTGAAGGCAGCTACTCGTGCTCTGCAGGTACCACCAGGGCAAAGCATAGAGAAAAGTAGGTTTCATGCAATAAAATGCATGAAGGACACAGAAAGGTGGACAACACAACTAGGGTTTGGAGATGTTAACACTGAAAATCCACGTCTAAAGCCAGCCCTACCCCTGAGACAGGAGGAGACAGATCCTTTTGTAAATCAACAAGAGCAGCGATGTTACACGCGGAGTCAAAGCAGGGCATTTTGGTGCCAGGACAGGATGTCAGTCTGGCACAAGCCCAGCACTTCTCACAAAGAGGAGCAGGAGATTAAGGACTTGGCAAGGAACAAGCAAAGCACAACAGCCCCGAGCGTTCTGGGAGCCACGAGAGGCGCAGAGTAAAGCTCTGAGGCAGGGATGTCTCGCACTGGGATCGCTGAGCTGCTCAGGTATCAGCCAGTTGTGCTCCAGGGTCTTCAAGGTAGAGGCATGAAGGCCACAAAACCAAGCCAGAAGGACAAATGGCACCTTCACTGGCTCAGATCTGCGGTGTGATGCTTTTCTCCCTCCTAAGTTGAGCATCTGGGCTCTGGTTGGTGGTGGTGGGCACTTCAGGAGCAGTAGAGTCCTCAAAAGCAACCTTGAAATTGGTGGACAAGTTGGCCATGACCAGCCATGTGCCCAGCAGGTAAAGGGAGGTCATCCTCCCCCTCTGCTCTGCCCCAGCGGGGCCACAGCTGGAGCACTGGGACCAGTTCTGGGCTCCCCAGTTCCAGAAGGACAAGGAACTGCTGGAGACAGTCCAGTGGAGGCTACAGAGGTGCTCATGGGCTGGAGCATCTCTCCGCTGAGGAAAGGCTGAAACCCTGGGGCTGTTCAGCTGGAGAAGAGCAGACCGAGAGGGGACCTCACTGATGTTGAGCAATAGCTAAAGGGCACATCCGAGAGGGATGGGGCCAGACTCTTCTCAGTGGTGCCCAGGGACAGGACAAGAGGGAACGGGCACAAACTGGAACAGAAGAAGTTCCATCTCAACATGAGGAGGAACTTCTTCCCTGTGAGGGTGGCAGAGCCCTGGCAGAGGCTGCCCAGAGAGGTGGGGGAGTTTCCATCTCTGGAGACATTCAAACCCCACCTGGACATGTTCCTGTGGGACCTGCTCTGGCTGGGGGTTGGAGGAGATGGTCTCCAGAGGTCCCTTCCATGACCCTGTGACCACGTGTGTGCTGCTGTCCTCCTGTACTGCTGCATTCACTCACTCACACCCCCCTGTCCCTGCAGACCTGACCATTACAGCCTCTCTCCACGTCTCCTAGATTGCTCTAACAGATGACATATGTGTTAAAAGAACATTTGGGATGGTTGCTTTCCCAAACCTGCACCTGCTAACACATTGTTTAAGTTCACCAAGATGATTTCAGAAGCATTTTGAGTCCCGTGGGGAGCTACGGTACCTTCAAAGAGAAAGGTATCAGTCTTGTCATTCTGCTGCCGAGGCGCTTCAAGCAGTTGGGAAGCACTGACTGGAATCTCTCCCGTCACCATCGCTGCCGGAGGTAACCACCAAAACCAGAAGGTGACATCAGAACAATTCATTTGCTGCTCAGAGGGAACACCAAGGACCCACAACGTGGGAATCTGCTGGAGCAGAGCCAGCAGGAGCTTCTTGCTTCTGTCATTCAGGAGGAGGAGGATGCAGGGCTCGGAGTACTTCACAATTTATCGTAGGTTGCGTCTGACACACTCATCACTGGTGCTGCTTTAAAGGAACAGTCTGAAGCACTTGCTGCAGGATTAGGGTCAGGAGGGGCTAATTATGGGATGTCAAGCAGCAAAGTCAGAATAATGGCAATAGGAGCCCTCAAGGAGACAACAGGAAGGTTTTAACAGAGGATTGTCCTTTATCCACCTTCACCTAGACCCAAGTTGACTCCTTTCAAGCGGTGGGGCAGCACCACCAGCCCTAAAAAGCTCATGGCAAAGGATGGGGAGATAAATTTATCAGCTGCTACAGGCAGACAGAGGCAGAAAAATCCCCCGAGGGCTATCAGATACTTCCCTGACTCTAGAAGTCCTTGGGCAAAGGGTGGCTGGAGGCCGAGAAGATGTTTGCACCCTTCCCCAGACACCCAGCATCCTCAGAAACGACAGACTGATCCGATCCAGTGCAGCTCATATTCTTTGAAGCTGGAAGTTGGACTGAAAAACAACAGGTAGGAGGGCTGGGTGGTACTCACACTCTGGGAAGAACGTGGGGATCAAGCATGTGTTCATCCCAACCCACACCCTGGATGCTGGGCAGTTTCTGACCCAAAAAAACCCATGTTTTGAGTCACTGCCTGTGACTGCTCGCCATGGAGTCCCAAAGGGGAGCCCGGTAATTGCTGACACCTATGGATCACAAAACGGGAGATACAGCCTCAGAACAGAGCCAAAAAATGCCCTCATCCCAAACAGGAGCAGATACAGGGTCTGCAGATGGAATGGTGAAAGGGTGGAAGGGAAAAGCTTCGTTAGGGGCGGGAGTAGCATCGTCAGATCCAAAGGAGAGAAAACCCCGAGCACAGAATTCCAAGCATCGGCTCTTGCCAAAAAGGAAGAAGGGATTATAAATTCAGCAAGCTTAAGAGCCTGTCCACCAGCCCCAGACACCAAGGTTTCTGACGTTTTCAGTGCCAAAAGACTTGTAGACATCAGAGGAGTTACATGTTTAAAATTTTTTTAGTGTGATTTAGGGGGGGAAAAAAAAAAAAGAGAGAGAGAAAAAGATGCAAATTCAAAGCGGGTACAACTAAAAGCGAAAAAAAACCCAAAAAACCCCACACAACAACCAACAAATCACACCACAAAAACCAACAAAAGGCAAAGAAAACATAAATGCAATTACAAATGCTGGAAAATGGAAAAACAGACATTTCAGATCAGACCTCCCCAGAGCTCTGAATAATGGAGTGATGCCTCCAGGGTCTACCATTCAGCTACCCAAGCCTGCATACTAATATACTACTCCCATCAGAAGAGTAGAAAGGCACCACTCATGCAGAAAATTACCTTAAATGAGCAAAGACTTCATGATAAACAAGCTTTTTCACTTTGCTCTTTGATTTAGGTGGTGGGGGGCACCTCCCCCCTGCTGCCAAGGAGCAGCCACACAGACCTTCTAAGGAGGTTCCGTACAGAAAGCTTGTGAACGGGTCACAAAACCATTAAATATTGTGAATATTTAATTCTGGTTGGTTTGGTCAAACCTCTCCAGATATGAGATTGCATCTCCGGGGGCAGGGGGGAAGGATGTCATATCATAGAATCATAGAATGGTCAGAGTTGGAAGGGACCTTCAAGATCATCAAGTTCCAGCCCCCCTGCCATGGGCAGGGACACCTCTCCCTAGAGCAGGTTGCTCCAAGCCCCATCCAGCCTGGCCTTAAACACTTCCAGGGATGGGGCATCAACAACTTCCCTGGGCAACCTGTTCCAGTGCCTCACCGCCCTCACACCAAAGAACTTCTTCCTAAGATCTCATCTCACTCTCCCCTCTTCCAATTTCAAACCATTCCCCCTCGTCCTGTCACTAGACTTCCTGACCAAGAGTCCCTCCCCAGCTCTCCTCGCAACCTCAGCACCAGGGGGTTGGAGGAGCTGATCTCCAGAGGTTCCTTCCAACCCTTCACTTCAAACAGAGCAGAGAACCCGCCCAGTGGCAGTACCAGAGGTCTAACCACGGCGTCACACACCCTCTGAGTCTCACACCAGAGTATCCATGGTGTTTCCCATCCCGTGGGCACCTTAATTTCCCCACCTGCTGTCCGAATCCCAAATTCCCTGCCTAACCTGGCTCATGAACACTCCTCTTCCCTCCTGGTGCATTTGTCACTGACTCCGTTGTGGATTTAACGCTGTTCTCCCACTGGTCCCCTTCAAATGAAGTGATATTTAACCAGACACAGCAGGAGGCAGCTGCTGCACAGCCCAGCTTGCCTTCTGCATCATTCCCTGCTCCATTGCCCACCGCGACTCCTGGGTGCCTGGAGCAGGGGACCTCAGATCTTTCCTTTGTTTGCAAGTAGCCCCGCACGGTTTGAGGTACCTTCCTTACAAACAACACCAATCCTGCTAAATCCTGATGCCTCTTTATTCCTTTTTTTTTTTGCCTTTTCTGCCTGTAAATTGAACATCCCTGAGAGCTAAAAGACTTACGAGGAGAACACAGGTTCAGCTGAACCTGTTTACTCCAGGAACAGCAGGGAGAACAAAACGCTTTTGGAAAGAGTCTGCTGGGAAACTCGGCATCTATTAATTGGCTTTATTTACTTATTTCCTCTCAGAGCTTGAACTAACGTGCTCTGAAAAGCAAGAAGGAGCTGATGGCATTTATTTGTGCAGTCCTGCCTTGCCAAGTGCTTTTAAAGGAAAGAAAAAAAACGATAATCTGCTGGTTGGGGGATGAATACCTGCGTGTGTGATGCAGGGAGAGGTCCTCACCCCGCTCCCGAGCCCATGAGGGGCAGAACGTTACCCAGATCGTGATGTGAGACTGGTTCAAAAACCAGGGAGAAGCGTTGGTCTTTCTCCAACAGGCTTTGGAGAGGAACAAAGCTCACCAGAGCTAAGCCTGCCCTGATGCCCTCAGCCACGAGGAATTCTCAGGGAAAGCAGCAGGTTGAAAAGCAGGATCGTAACAGCACGTCAAATTTGGGTTATGAACACGACCAAACCCGCAGCTCCACCAACTCTGCACTCACAGCTTTGACTAAGAACAAGCTCTAAGCCTTTAACCCCTGGTGCAGCCTTGAAAAGGAGGATTATGTGAGAGCAGCACTGGTCAGAGAGGAAGATTCCCATCAAAGAAAGTCATATTTATTTTTAAATCCCCCCAAACTGCTCTTGCTCACAGCTCTGATTCAATGCTATTTCTGCTGATGCGCATTGCAAGTCATAGAATCCTAGAATGGTCAGAGTTGGAAGGGACCTCAAAGATCATCCAGTTCCAACCCCCCTGCCATGGGCAGGGACACCTCTCCCTAGAGCAGGTTGCTCCAAGCCCCATCCAGCCTGGCCTTAAACACTTCCAGGGATGGGGCAGCAACAACTTCCCTGGGCAACCTGTTCCAGTGCCTCACCACCCTCACACCAAAGAACTTCTTCCTAAGATCTCATCTAAATCTCCCCTCTTCCAATTTAAAACCATTCCCCCTCGTCCTGTCACTAGACTTCCTGACCAAGAGTCCCTCCCCAGCTCTCCTGGAGCTCCCTTCAGATCCTGGAAGGCTGCTCTCAGGTCACTGGGATGGAAACCACCTTCGTTTTGTCATTAATCTGATTTCTAAATACCTCCTACCCAACCTAATTTCAGAATTTGAGGGTTTTCCAGTCGGTGGGGTTTCTAACCAACACAGGGATGGTTTGGGTTGAGGTTGGGAAAGGGGTTGTTGAGGAAGAAGGAGGACAAAGGAGGTTTCCCCATACGTTCAACTCCCGCTCACTGGATTTTGTCTGGGGTTTGTTTTACTGGATTTTCCTCTGCCCGCTCCGAGGAAAGCTCCTGCAGGTGGGGACCACAAAAAACCCCTTAAAAAAAGTCAAAGGATGTTCCCAAGGTTCCCAAACACGCTCAGCTGGGACAGATGCAGGATAGGTGGAAGCCTCTGGTCTTGTATTACACAGAAGTTAGGCCACATTAGAAATCTTTGAAAGACATATTATGGTATATACATATAGATTTATATAAAACCCCACCTTCCTAGCAGAACACACGGAATGCTGGCCTTTGCAGAAGTGTCCTTGCTTAAGGACAGCACTATCCCTGCTCACGCTGGCACCCAAATCCCAGTTAATACAGTATGAAGCCTGTTTTCAAAGCTGTTTCATTATTAAACCATCAAAATTGAAGATCATTAAGAACCAGAGGACTGTACACAGCAGCTATTCCACGGCACCAATCCCTGAGCACGGGTTTATCCTCCGCTTCTTCCAAATCTCCCTAATTAATTCTTTTTTCCTTTTCTTTATTTTTTTTTTCCAAAGGCCATCAATCTGCAGCAGACAAACATCAGAGAGTCAATTCATTAACTCTCCCTTATTTCCACTTATCTTGAGCCACTTCTCTTATTAGCAGCAAGTAAGACTGACAGTTCTAAAAATACCCCAACCAGGGCTGGAAGCAAAACCCCAGGGAGCCCTCCCAAACCCCATCCATCAATCCTCCCAGCAACGCTTCCCAGTCTCCTGAGGTCTCCCTGGCTCGGAGGCAGCCCATGAATCAACATCCAAGGTGGAGCAGGAGACGCTGATTACCCCAAGTAATTCATTACTTCCAGGGTGACCAAAAGGCTGTTTACAGGAGGAAACTAGGATCATTTAACCACCATCAACTGTGCCCTCAAACCTTCCCTGGCTGATTTATACACCAGCTTGGTTTCTCTGCCCTCAACATTCCTCACCACGGGAGAATTCAACGCTGACACGACATGTTGGGTTTACTTTTAGAAAGTTCTGAACCTCCAGTTTTCTCCCCAACTGCAAAAAGGCAAAGGCAAGATTAGCAGAGTTTCCTCAAACACAGAGGAGACAGGGAGCTCGAGCAGCACCAACAGACACGGGGATGAGTCACCCACGATAATGAAGGATTTTATCTCTGGTGGAGCCCACAGAAAACAGGTGGTATTACTTTGATTTCTATTCACAGCCTCGCCGTTGTGGATTCCTGGCTTAGGAGAAAGATGTTGGGATCAGTCACCCCAATCGGATTCTGACGGTCCTACCGATCTTAATCGGGAGGCAATCATGAATTACTCACTTGTTTCCCCATTTACATGTTTGTACCAAGTGATTTTTACAGTACTGCCTGATGGAGAACATAAAAATGGGAATGCTTCCCACTGAAATGTGCCACTGACTCACCGCTGAGGGGGAAGGAGCTCTCGCCCTCCTCGGAGCAAGAACTGGGCAAGCAGAAGACTCCACGCCTGACCTCAAGAAGGGGACACCTGCCCTGGCAGGCAAGTGAAATAACGTTTAATTAAGAGTACTGACTAGGTTATACGTGGGAAGAAAGCAAGCAGAGGGGGGAAAAGAGTATGCCCAGAGTCCTCCAGGGTGCCTGGACAAAAAGAAAAGAGGTTTCTAATGAAGGAGGCTCTAATGGACACAGCCTGAGATGTCAGGAGATGCTGAATAGTGCCTTGATCAGGATGGGCAGCAAATCAGCTGGACAGGAGAGAGGCGTTTCTAATGTAACCTCACTAAAAGCAGATTAGTCATAGGGTGGGTTTTTTTCCTCCTTTCTTTCCTGTTTTTTCATATCCACTTGTAACAGCATTGCCTGGTTTGGATGTTGTCCACACATACTTTCATCTCAATTTACCTTAATCTGGCTCGCGTTTAATGCATTTCCAAACCATCTTGAAGCCACGTTTCCATCCAAGGCTGTGGCAAATAATCAACCAGAGGCTCCTGGACACCCTCCCCTGCATTATCCAGCTCCCCACATTCATCTCCCAAAGGGTAAGGGGGCCTCCTGTCACCTGCATGAGGTAGAAATGGATATCTGGGGAGAGAAATATCTTCAGTAATCAGTAGTACGAAGTGCCACCCAGCAGAATACTGGTGGACACCCAGTTTGGGGTCCCTAGGAAATGGGTTGTCCTAAAAAAATCAGTAGGAACCCCCCTGACTCAAAGGCAGGGTAGGGAACAGCCAGAGATGATCACAGAATCACTGCATGGGTTGGGTTGGAAGAAACCTTCAACAATCATCATAGTCCAACCCCCCACCACGATGACTACAGCTCATTTCTAACCACAGCCACTAATTTTTAAGCAGAGCTGAACTGGAACTGATCTAAAAGATGAGCCCTAACCTCTAGCCAATCATGAAAACCTTCCATGATGTCCTTTCTTAAAATCACAGAATCACAGAATGATCTGGGGTTGGAAGAGACCTCTGGAGATCATCTCCTCCACCCCCCACCCACAGCAGGTCCCACAGGAACGTGTCCAGGTGGGGTTGGAATGTCTCCAGAGAAGGAGACTCCCCCACCTCTCTGGGCAGCCTCTGCCAGGGCTCTGACACCCTCAAAGTCAACAAGTTCCTCCTCATGTTGAGATGGAACTTCTTGTTTTCCAGTTTGTGCCCGTTCCCTCTTGTCCTGTCCCTGGGCACCACTGGGAAAAGCCTGGCCCCATCCTCCTGACACCCACCCTTGAAGGATTTCTAGGCATATACACAAAGAAATACATGGATTTCTTCTGGAAGAAATCAAAGAGAGAGGTTGTTCCTCAGACATAACTTTCCTCGAAATCTGTTAGACACCATCCACCCCGGCACTTTGCAGAGCGCAGGCATCAGCATGGACCATTCCCTGAAGAACCAGTTTGGATGTTCTGACCTATTTAGTTGACTAATACTGATGTAGCCATTAAGTGTGAGACCAGAAAATACTGTCGAAGAAAGAACACTGTTAAACAAAACACTGCCACAAAGCATTACCAAAACCAGGCAGTACTAACGAGATAGAGCCCTCTGAGAGACATCCTCAAAGCACATCTACTTCTCTCCAGAAAAAGCCACCAAAATTTCACAATATCTTGGAGACCCAACCTTGCAGTGGGTTCCCAGATTTGAAAAAAACCCCATAATAAATCACAGAATCATAGAATCCTAGAATGGTCAGAGTTGGAAGGGACCTTAAAGATCATCAAGTTCCAACCCCCCTGCCATGGGCAGGGACACCTCTCCCTAGAGCAGGTTGCTCCAAGCCCCATCCAGCCTGGCCTTGAACACTTCCAGGGATGGGGCATCAACAACTTCCCTGGGCATCCTGTTCCAGTGCCTCACCACCCTCACAGCAAAGAACTTCTTCCTAAGATCTCATCTAAATCCCCCCTCTTCCAATTTCAGACCATTCCCCCTCGTCCTGTCACTAGACATCTCTTCATCTCATCATCATCTCATCATCATCTCTAGTCATCTCTTTGGAAACCAAACTTAGCCAAGCCAAGTTCACCCTCCGATGGAGAAAGAACTTCTTCTGGCTGCCTTTTCATTTCTGATCAATCCTAGAGGAGAACTGCAATTCAAGTGGTAACATCTCCAAGGAAACAGCTGGAAAACTTGTGGTCTTTGCAGATGCTGGAGGATTCCATTCCCAAAGACAAATTGTACCATAGTGTACTTTACACTCCGGGGGGGTTGGAGATATAAAATCACAGAGAAGGTCTCAGTAAGATGCCGCAAACTCCGTACGCAGCAAAACAAGACTTTTTTTTTAAGGAGATTGTATTCTGCTTGCTGAAACACAGCTAAAATTAGCAACCCGAGTGCTTTCGCAAATGGTGTTTCAGTAATTGCTGTGAGTTTTCTGTTCTTGTCAACAGAAAGTGTTCTCTGGCTCAGAGGAATCGCATCCCAAGCTGAGAGGATACAGAGAAAAACCGGGAGAAACCATCCCCCCCTTTCGCCTCCCGCCTTTTTAGCCATTCATGAAATTCCCAGTTCAAACTGACACCCACGCAGGACTGGGATATCTCTCAAGAAAACAAGAAATAGGGAATTTGGAGCATATAGAATTATCTTTAAGCATCTGGCCACTGCCTTCTCACAAGCACTTGTCGAGACGACGCGCTTTGGCTTTTCAACACCCAGGGATGGAAACGCACCACGAGGCTCCTCAGCTGGGATCAAAGTTGGGGCTTTTCTGCTTTTGGGGGTTTTTTTGGTGGGGTGGCAGGAGATTATTATTATTTTTACAGAGCCCATAGCACAGCTGTTGTGTTTTAAGTCCCCCACATCCATTTGTCTTGTACCAACAAGAGTTTCTCCTCTCACACAACTCACCAGCTATGAAACCTACAGCCTGTAAAAACTTCCTACGGCCACCGTAACTGTTAATAGAAGACAAATTAAGGTAGATCCAACCTTGATTTCACAGGCATGTGATGAGCTGACGCCGCTCTCAGACACAATGCCTCCAAAATGAGAGAGGAGCAAGGGCTGCAGCTCTTCCCTGCATCTCTCCCTTCTCCACCATCACGCTTAATGTATCCTAAAAGCACATCTGCGCGCCCTTTAATGACGGCACTTGCAGAAAGGCTCTAAAATACCAGGCCAGCAATTTTCCATCCTCATAACAACCCTCCAGGTGGGAAATAGTGGTGTTTGGAGGAGGAAGACACCCATGGTCTGGCTCCTTCCTCACCCAGCACAGGACAGTTGCCTGCAGAGCGTCCCCTGCTCCGTTGCTGACAATAATCGTAATTATCCGGACAAAGCTTGCGATGGAATTTGACTCCGTTGGGATGAAGCATCTGCTTGATGCTCATTTTCTACCTAATACTGTGAAAGTTCACAGCAGTGGCGTTGGCTGCAGTGGGTTTATTTTCAGATTAAGATACATATTGGGAAAAAAAACCCCACAAAAACAACAAAGAAAGGGATAAAGGTACCTGAAATCACAGCAATTTTCCATGACCCGTGCTCCTCCTTGGCTATTCTTTCCGCCTCCTCCATTAGCAACATACCAAATCCCTACAATGGGAGAAATAACAGGAAGAAAAGGTAAGTTCTGTAAAAATAGAAAGCACAAGCAAGGTCAGAATGCAAGCATTAGTACAGTTTCAAAAAACTCTTATTTTTGGAGCAGGAATGATCAAAACCTCGTTGCAGGAGAGGGCTTGAGGTGTACCAACACCAAGCTTTACCGTGGAGTGCTCTCAGGGCTTTTTTCCAATGATGAAATTATTCCCTGGCAGTTCCAGTGCCTGACTGCTTCTCCAGGGCAGGAACAGAACGATGTTAAATCCACTGATGTTCAGTCAACTCGGTACAAATCCCGCAATTCCTGAAAAATTTTACCCTGCTGTCCAGGGTTGAGCAACATGGGACTAATTTCCTTTCTGATGCTGGGGGCAAACACCCTTTTGGAGGACTCTAGTGTGTGAATCTGTACAAGTATTGACATTATAGCCAGTTATGGGATGTGGGATTCAAGGACTCAGTGTTTTCAAGCCTTGCTCAGTGCAGGGATGAGGAGGAGCAAGGTCTGGGCATTTGACCCAACGTGGCCAACAGGATTATTTCCTACCATGAACGTTCCATTCAATATAAATTAGAAAGTTTGCTGCATAGCTCGCTCTCCCTTGACAGCAACAACCCAGGGAACAAACTGACCTGATGCTGGACCCCTGAGCCCTTCCCTTTCTCCTGAAGCAGTGTCCCACATTTGTTGTCTCCTGCTGGGAGTGCCCAGCATCCTGCTGATGGAATGGGCTGAGGNAATACTGGTTCTTTAGTATTATTGTTCATTATTTAGCCTTATCCTAAGAAATCTATTTATGTTTCAGCCCTTGTGTTTCCTTACTTTCCCTGATTCGCTTTTCCAGGTGGAGAGGGGTCATCAAGTGACAGAATAATTATCTAAATGACAATAAACTGTTATGGATTTTCTCAAAGCCTGACCCCTGCTGAGGTAACCACCCCTGAGCACCTCTCAACATCTCACAGAACACCTTCATATTCTGGACCAGATCCACGCTTCTATTTACAGTTGGAAATCTCACCCAGCAGGAGAGCTACCGGAATCATAACAATGCTCCAAAACAAGGGAAGAGCCTTTCCACTCTATTTAACAGCTTCGCTGTCCTATATATCTGGGAATAAATGACTGGATTAATTGACTCCTGACATCGGGATGCAGGAATTTACTTGGCTCTTTGTCCATCTCTTGCCCTGACAAGACGCCCAGAATCGGGCTCTGGCGACAGAGAAGTGGACGTGATTTAATTCTAAGAAAACATTTAACCCTCCCAGGCATTTTGAAATAACACAGAGAAAAGCTTCGTTCTAAAACATCCTTCTAATCAGAACTTGCCCCCACAACTGTGAAGAACACTTTCTGATTAACCTCTTGAACACTGACTACTCCGACCCAACACGAGTGCGTCACATGCCATGAAATTTCAATTTGCAGCCTATTCTCATGTTTGGAGTCGGCTGCTTTCAATTGATTTTCTCTCTCTTTTTCTTTAATTATTTTTTCCTCCAAACACTTAGGATGACTACTTTTTCCTTCCTGAATTTTCAAGTGTTAACTATTTTATAGGTGCTTTTTTTCTTGACTGTTTATTTTTTCTCCCCCAGCCGTTGCTTACGGTCACACACCGTCAGCGCCCGGCCAAACCGCATCCTAATGCACACACTCAGGGAAAGATTAATAAATAGAAGGAAGTTAATTTAAAACATCAGCCCTGAGCACTTCTGGCAAAGAGGACAAACTGATTGCTTTTTTAAAAGCTCAGTCTAAAGGTTCAAAACCTACAGGGGCAAAATTTAATTCACATTTTTTCTGCTCATTGCAAGCCACGGCATGTTACGGGCAACAGCAGGAGAAGGTGCAATTTTCACAGGAGCCACTGCAAGGAATCAGAAGCACAAGCTTGCCACTCTATTCTCACCTGCTTTAAGATATATATGAAATGGCCTCAAAATGCACATCTGAAGCCAAAAATGGTCAGACACAACTAAGAGACTTGATTCAGGAGTCACCCCGTCGCTTAAACCGGATCAAATCTCACAACCCAAGTTGGGTTTCTGCCGGTTTGGAAGGAAGGCAGCCCAGAAAGCCAGCTGTATCCTGGGTTGCAGCAAAAGAAGTGTGAGCAGCAGGGCCAGGGAGGGGATTCTCCCCCTCTGCTCTGCGCTTGTGAGTCCTGTGTCCAGCTCTGGAGTCCTCAACATAGAAAGGACATGGAACTGTTGGAANACCATTCTATGATTCTATGAAGAATGTACTCCACAAATGGTCCTTTGAAAGGGAAGTGGGTAGTACCAAATAATATCTCACCTCCCCATAGGTAATTCTTTCAGATTTCAGAAGTGACATTCATCTACAGAACACGATCACTTTGAGAAGGAAATAAAAGGACACAACGGAGGGATCTCCTTTGGTTTGCTTCTACTCAGTGAACTCTAACGCACCCCATAGGATATTAAAGCAAAGATACTTCAGAACCAAAGGTGCTTAGTACTCAAAAGCCAAATTAGTCCCAGCATCCAACAGCTCCTTTTGTACAGGCATGAGGCAAAGTTGACAGCAGTCAGAATCACAGAATGCTCTGGGGTTGGAAGGGACCTCTGGAGATCATCTCCTCCAACCCCCATCCAGAGCAGGTCCCACAGGAACGTGTCCAGGTGGGGTTGGAATGTCTCCAGAGAAGGAGACTCCCCCACCTCTCTGGGCAGCCTCTGCCAGGGCTCTGACACCCTCAAAGGCAAGAAGTTCCTCCTCATGTTGAGATGGAACTTCCCATGTTCCAGTTTGTGCCTGTTCCCTCTTGTCCTGTCCCTGGGCACCACTGAGAAAAGCCTGGCCCCATCCTCCTGACACCCCCCCTTGAAGGATTTCTGGGTGTTGATCAGATCCCCCTCAGCCTGCTCTTCTCCAGACTAAAAACCCCCAAGTCCCTCAGCCTTTCCTCACCAGAGATGTTCTATTCTGCTCATCATCTCTGTAGTCCTCTGCTGTCCCTTCTCCAGCAGTTCCCTGTCCTTCTGGAACTGGGGAGCCCAGAACTGATCCCAGTGCTCCAGAGGTGGCCTCTCCAGGGCAGAGCAGAGGGGCAGGATGACCTCCCTCCACCTGCTCAGGCATGTTTTTTTTTTCTTTATCTGAGAGCAGTTGCAATTGCTTAAACACAATCACACAAGCCACAACTCAGAAGGCGTCAAATCCCATCCTGTTCCTATTGCAGTGGGCTAGAATCCAAGCAACCAAATGAATCTCAGATATTAAATAAAATACTCCTCCAATTATACTGGGGGAGAGAGGAAGCAGGGTGCAAGAAAGAGGCACAGATGAAGAATAAACACAGCTCCAGGTACCTGGTGCTGAAATTTTGAAGGATCCCGACTGCTGACGGGGACCACGCTCCCATAAACGTGCAATTCCCGGACAATGGAAACGCCGCCTTTCAGCTCGGGCCGGAACGACTCCTCCGAACACTTCCGCAGCCGTAGAAGTCCAACAAGAATATCCTGCTCTGGGTCTTCATAGGACAGGAAGGTCTCCCAGCCACCATTAGCCACGTAATCTCTCCTAACCAATTCAATCTGGTCAAAGAGAAGAAACGACAATGAATACGGAGAGGAAAAGAGAAAGGGAAAACTTCCTTTAAAATATGTAAGCAACATGTTGAACAGACCAAAACCAATTTCATGGATCCATAAACTATTATGATTCAGAGAAAACATGAAGTGCTTTCTTAAAGGCCAATTTAATCCTAGATGGATTTCAGCAGCACTGGGGAAGAACTGCTGGGGCTGCAGTGGTATTAAAGATAAACCATGCGACTCCTTTAATAGAAATGCATTTGCCGATGGGACAGAACCACTCTCCTCTCCCTGCTCACCACATTCCCAGCAGCTGGGTAACTCACGTGGTTGCCTGTTTGTAAGTCAGAGACCTAAACCCGACGTTTCTTGAGTTATCCCAGTTTCAGAATCACCCCAAGATCAAGGGGAAGAGCGTGGTGGGTGGGGGGCAACTCTTGCCACTCATCAAGGGACTTGCTCTAATTGAAATTCAGCTCCACCGACACAGTCACCCATGTAGAATGAGTAGTTTTGCACCTGCCTTCACTAAACCCACATTTAGGTCCATGTCTCTACTGCTCTGCCAAAGAAATGGCCTGAAATTTCTACAGAGCATGGGACTTCTAAGCAGCAGTCAACTTCTTCACTCATTACCAATCAGCAGACCAAGCAGATCAAAATGATTTCCCAAATTGCTTGGTTCAAGAGAGGAGTGGCAGCAATCTGGGTATGGTTTAGTGGTGGGTTTTGTCAGCGTTGGGTTGATGGTTGGGCTTGATGAGCTGAAGGGTCCCTTCCAAGCTGGACAACTCTATGATTTGTCCCTGCACACGGCAGGGGGGTTGGAACTTGATGATCTTGAAGGTCCCTTCCAACTCTGACCATTCTATGATTCTGTGATTCCATGGTGGTGGAACAGTTTGCAATATTGAGAGTCCAACGACAACACAGTGTGTGCTGGGAGGGTTTCAGAAGAGACTTGTCCTGGTCTCACCCCATGAATCACGCACCCACCACCTTAGGTGTGCTCCTGGAAGGTGCTGTCTAAATTAATCCAAAAGAAACCAGGTTTCTGTGCTTGCCCATGCCTTCAAGTTGGCGAAGAACTGGAGGGTTTGCTCCAAAAGCACATCCCTGATGTGAATTAAACCATCACCTACATACACCCACCATCATTTGAACAGACTCCTTCAACTTTGGGAATTCAAATGTGAATGGAAAGACTGAGCAGGTGCCCTGTGCACCAGCACCACACTGGTGTTTCTACCAGTTACAGCCTGGCAGAAGAGTAGAGGATTGATCCCTACATATACCTCTCCGTGCTCTTCTCAATGCTATTATAAAGACCGAAGCAAAGGACCTCAGTAATTTTTCTGCAAATTCTCTAACACCCAAAAATCGATGAATTAAAGATTTGTTTACAGAAAAGCCATGAGGGATCCTGTCGCCTGCCTGCTCCGCTCCGCGACGAAGCCTCACAATTAAATCCCTGGCTGACTACACAACAGGGCTCGTTCCCAGGCTGACATCCAGCGCCCAAAGCAGACGTCTGCCAATGTGCCAACTTCTCCAGGAGCATGAACTCCTCTCCAGCTTGTGTGTCAGGAGGGCTGACACATGCTGATCCACATCTACCATCGGGTACGTAATACTACGAGCAAAAAGGAAACGTGTGGGAAAAGAAAAGAGTATGAGATTTTCAAATTGCCCAGACTCTGCAGTTGGTTTCCTATGTGGAAAAAGCTAAAGCTTACTGCTAAGGTATAGAGAAAGCAGAAAACATCATTAAACACTGCTAGAATCATAGAAT
>VXBW01002912.1:97306-144532 GCA_013400375.1 Thinocorus orbignyianus | reverse complement strand
AAGGTCCCTTCCAACTCTGACCATTCTATGATTCTACAATTCTATCTTTCAGATGCTAAACTTGGAGAATATTCATTCTACTTAACTTCCAGCACCAAACTCAGAGCCTCTTTGAAGCCTAAATAGTCAGTGGAGCTTCTAAAGGAAGAGAGGACCTGTTAGGAACCTCTACAGAAAGCCTATCCCCAGTTTAGTGGCTCATATTTGCCAAGGAAGGTTGGACCAGGTGATCCTTGAGGTCCCTTCCAACCTGGTATTCTATGACTCTGTGACTTAGAGAGCGGGTATGTGCCCACTGCAGAGAAGAGAGGGGCACATGCCACCTTGATTCACCTTTTTATCTGGGGGCAGAAGTATCTGTTGCCTGGAACAAAGAATTCTTGTTTGAAAGTAAAAGACATCTATGATGGACAAACTCCACAATCATTTCAAGTCCTTCTTCAATGTCCACAGAGGAAGAGAAGACTTCTGGGTTATGATTTATCAGTACACACATATGCTAAGATGGATCTGACCCCGTATGATCTTAGAAAGTTCATCTGCTTGGGTGCCATACACAGCCATGGACCTCCTGAAAGCTCTCTTGAAGGACTGATCCCTCCTAATTGGAGGATTAGTGTCCTAAATGGGACTTCTGAAGTTCAGCACTGCCCATGTTCTTTTCTATCAAACAAGCAGAGCAATCTTTTTGTGGACTGTTCTGGGAAGGAAAACCACAACTTGTGTCATATGCTAAATGGACCTACTCACCTATAAATATATGTATGTGCAGAAGTGGGATGGAGCAGCTCTGCTGTGAGGACAGGCTGAGAGCTGGGGCTGTTCAGCCTGGAGAAGAGAAGGCTCCGGGGAGACCTGAGAGCAGCCTTCCAGGATCTGAAGGGAGCTCCAGGAGAGCTGGGGAGGGACTCTTGGTCAGGAAGTCTAGTGACAGGATGAGGGGGAATGGTTTTAAATTGGAAGAGGGGAGATTGAGATGAGATCTTAGGAAGAAGTTCTTTGCTGTGAGGGTGGTGAGGCACTGGAACAGGTTGCCCAGGGAAGTTGTTGATGCCCCATCCCTGGAGGGGTTCAAGGCCAGGCTGGATGGGGCTTGGAGCAACCTGGTGTGGTGGGAGGTGTCCCTACTCAGGGCAAAGGCTTTGGAACTAGATAATCTTTAAGGTCCCTTCCAACTCTGACCATTCTACAATCTTATGATTCTTATACAACCAACCACATTGACAAAACACGCTGTAAATTCACCTTGTCAAACATCCCTTCCTGTCCCGCATGCACACACTCTGGTTTTGAGATTTTTCCTAAATCCCAGTTTGCAACAAGGAGTGAGAAAAGGGCCGGCAGAGGAGCAGGAGGAAAGAGCTGCTCAGTTTGTTGTAGCAGCACAAACACCAAAGTAACTGCTGGCTGCAGCCCGTTTATTGAACACGGAGGTCCATAAATTTCAACGTGTGACTGTGCTCAAACAAAAGACATCCAAAGCTGCTGCGAAAATAAATGGGAAATTGGATCCAGCTACAAAGGGAAACAGCAGGATAGGACGTGCAACAAATGGGTCCCAACGCCTCCACACCAAACCTATCTAACAAATTGTGTCTGAAACAAGCTCCTAGNAAGTTGCAGGGATGAATTTCAAATGGGCAGACGTGGAAACGAAACCGCTCAGCGATCCATCCCTAATGCACCTCAGGAAGAGGCCTGAGTGCTAAATGGAAAGACATGCTGGCAAAAATCAATTCCCCATCCAAGCATTATGGCTCACGAGGAAAAGTACCCTTTGATTCACAAACAGCAGGCTCTTCTGGAGGCAAAGTCAACACACAGGACACAATAACAGAGAGAACAAAAAAATAACAACTTTGGCGCAACCCATTTTCACTCTACATCAGTAAAGGTTGGCAAAAATCTACCCTAAGACACCAGAGTGGTCTTAAAAAGCCAGCTTTTCAATCTCAGCAACCCTTTACTTGCTTTTAAATGAGAATTGTTTAAAAAGTCCTACCCAAATATCAAGCTAACACTGATCTGGCATCCACAGAGTCCAGCAATGATGGAGAAAACAACCAAAAGAGATCTCTCCTCCCCCAGAAGTCAGACAGAAGAGGAGACGCTCAGTGCTGGAGGGATGGGATTTAGCTCATAAAAAGCTTTTGTGCTCCTCAAGAAAGCCAATGGAAGTTGCATAATTTGGCACCCATTTGTTAAGCAAAGGGCTGTGATAGTACAAGCACTCCCACTGCAGGAGATAGGGAGCATCCACCATCCAGTGGGATTACTGGGACGTCCAGTTTTAAGCTTAACCCAACTTTTGGTGGCAAAGTGCAGCCACGCCAGTTTTACCCAAAGCAGCTGAGATGCAAATGCTTGTTTCATTCCACAGGGGAAGGAAAAGAAGCTTCACCAATGGGCTAAAATTGTTCCAACAGCAACACCACCAACCTGGCCATGTATTTCCAAAAGCCAGACTTTTGGATGAGATGTGGGGAAGAACTTCTTTGGTGTGAGGGTGGTGAGAGTCTGGCCCAGGTTGCCCTGAGAAGCTGTGGCTTGAGGGGTTCATGTCCAGGTTGGAGGGGGCTTGGAGCAACCTGCTGTGGTGGGAGGTGTCCCTGCTCAGGACAAGGGGTGGCACTGGGGCTGCTTCAAAGTCCCTTCCAACTCTGACCATTCTATGACTCTCTGTTTTACAATTTGCCAGCAACACAAACAGCACAGTAAAAGCCAGAGAAATATCCACGTTTTATGAAGAACCGGGAAAGGACAATGCATCCTGGGCTGATGCTTCAAAATTCTGTGTCCAAACTGCATATCTCCACTTGCACTCAGTGGCTGGCAACCACAAAGGTTGGCATCTGGTCCCTCTGACAAGGTTTCTCAAGAACTTCTTTCCAAAAACCACACTGACATGACTGATCCCCGTCCCTCAAACCCACTCCTCATCAAGCCAATCCCCAAAGATGGAACTGCAGAGCTGTCTGATCTTTCCTACTGAGCCTGCAGATATATAAGATTCCTACAGGTTCTTCCCTTGCTTGGGCCTTTTCCTCTCCTTTTCCAAGAGTGACAAGAGGATCTTTATAGTCTTCTCCTATGCCACAAGCAGAACACAGCAGCGCCTCACACCTCAAGGTGTATTGCAGCAGATAGTTTGGTTCCTCATTCCACCAGCTGCAGTGTTCCTGCCTCACTACATTAAAATCTATCATCATCTGCACAGCAGAGATATTTACTGATTTGGTTCTTCTAACAGCAAGGACTGCCAACCCAACAAGCCCTTTAATGGCTCAGCTCAGCCCTGGCTGCCACGGATCAGCCATCCCTGCTCATCCAGCTGGTCTTGAGCAGGTTCAGATCAAACGATGTGGTTTTAGTATCAAACCTGGGGAAGAGTTCACCAGTAGCCCTGAAGAGTTCGATTGAAGAGGCTCAGCTGCACCACGGAGGTTGTCTCCCCTGCCTGGTTTTGAAGTGAAAAGACAGCAGGAGGAACGGAAGCTTTTGTGGCTGGCAAAGCTGTCTGCCAAATCCCAGCTCACTACTGGAGAGAGACTGGGAGGAACGATTTAAGGAGAACATCCAGGACATCAGCTTAGGAGAGATTAAGGGGAATGGAAAGAAGACAGTCTGGAGTTCCTCTTCTGATCTTTTTGCACTGCAACTGCAAGATCCAAGTGAGATGGCAAAGGCAGCAAGGAGATTGATGTAGCCTGGAGAACTGTCCATGTTAAATACCAAAATTACAGGTCAGCAGCACAAATTGATGGCACGCAGGCAAGAGCTGAAGATTTCACTATTGCTGGATGCAGTCATGCCCTAAAACCTCCTTAAGGAAATGTGAGCTGGAAAGAAGGAGCACTAAATCCCAACAGGGATATACAGAAGAGCTGTGGGGAGGATTCACCCCTGCCTCAACATCAGGACACCAAAGCCCTTTGGAATGGCATCAAGGAGCATGGGGTTTGGGTGATGTTTTTTCTAGGAAGAAACATCCCAAGAAAGGCAGAATTTGGGCATAACTTTACCAGAGGATTTGTAAACCGTGGCTGGTAGCNGCTGGAGGGATGGGATTTAGCTCATAAAAAGCTTTTGTGCTCCTCAACAAAGCCAATGGAAGTTGCATAATTTGGCACCCATTTGTTAAGCAAAGGGCTGTGATAGTACAAGCACTCCCACTGCAGGAGATAGGGAGCATCCACCATCCAGTGGGATTACTGGGACGTCCAGTTTTAAGCTTAACCCAACTTTTGGTGGCAAAGTGCAGCCACGCCAGTTTTACCCAAAGCAGCTGAGATGCAAATGCTTGTTTCATTCCACAGGGGAAGGAAAAGAAGCTTCACCAATGGGCTAAAATTGTTCCAACAGCAACACCACCAACCTGGCCATGTATTTCCAAAAGCCAGACTTTTGGATGAGATGTGGGGAAGAACTTCTTTGGTGTGAGGGTGGTGAGAGTCTGGCCCAGGTTGCCCTGAGAAGCTGTGGCTTGAGGGGGTCATGTCCAGGGTGGAGGGGGCTTGGAGCAACCTGCTGTGGTGGGAGGTGTCCCTGCTCAGGACAAGGGGTGGCACTGGGGCTGCTTCAAAGTCCCTTCCAACTCTGACCATTCTATGACTCTCTGTTTTACAATTTGCCAGCAACACAAACAGCACAGTAAAAGCCAGAGAAATATCCACGTTTTATGAAGAACCGGGAAAGGACAATGCATCCTGGGCTGATGCTTCAAAATTCTGTGTCCAAACTGCATATCTCCACTTGCACTCAGTGGCTGGCAACCACAAAGGTTGGCATCTGGTCCCTCTGACAAGGTTTCTCAAGAACTTCTTTCCAAAAACCACACTGACATGACTGATCCCCGTCCCTCAAACCCACTCCTCATCAAGCCAATCCCCAAAGATGGAACTGCAGAGCTGTCTGATCTTTCCTACTGAGCCTGCAGATATATAAGATTCCTACAGGTTCTTCCCTTGCTTGGGCCTTTTCCTCTCCTTTTCCAAGAGTGACAAGAGGATCTTTACAGTCTTCTCCTATGCCACAAGCAGAACACAGCAGCACCTCACACCTCAAGGTGTATTGCAGCAGATAGTTTGGTTCCTCATTCCACCAGCTGCAGTGTTCCTGCCTCACTACATTAAAATCTATCATCATCTGCACAGCAGAGATATTTACTGATTTGGTTCTTCTAACAGCAAGGACTGCCAACCCAACAAGCCCTTTAATGGCTCAGCTCAGCCCTGGCTGCCACGGATCAGCCATCCCTGCTCATCCAGCTGGTCCTGAGCAGGTTCAGATCAAACGATGTGGTTTTAGTATCAAACCTGGGGAAGAGTTCACCAGTAGCCCTGAAGAGCTCGATTGAAGAGGCTCAGCTGCACCACGGAGGTTGTCTCCCCTGCCTGGTTTTGAAGTGAAAAGACAGCAGGAGGAACGGAAGCTTTTGTGGCTGGCAAAGCTGTCTGCCAAATCCCAGCTCACTACTGGAGAGAGACTGGGAGGAACGATTTAAGGAGAACATCCAGGACATCAGCTTAAGAGAGATTAAGGGGAATGGAAAGAAGACAGTCTGGAGTTCCTCTTCTGATCTTTTTGCACTGCAACTGCAAGATCCAAGTGAGATGGCAAAGGCAGCAAGGAGATTGATGTAGCCTGGAGAACTGTCCATGTTAAATACCAAAATTACAGGTCAGCAGCACAAATTGATGGCACGCAGGCAAGAGCTGAAGATTTCACTATTGCTGGATGCAGTCATGCCCTAAAACCTCCTTAAGGAAATGTGAGCTGGAAAGAAGGAGCACTAAATCCCAACAGGGATATACAGAAGAGCTGTGGGGAGGATTCACCCCTGCCTCAACATCAGGACACCAAAGCCCTTTGGAATGGCATCAAGGAGCATGGGGTTTGGGTGATGTTTTTTCTAGGAAGAAACATCCCAAGAAAGGCAGAATTTGGGCATAACTTTACCAGAGGATTTGTAAACCGTGGCTGGTAGCTGGGTTTTGGAGGGAGGTTCAGACAGAGAGCAGTGTCAGGCAGACCATGGGGGGCACTGAGAATGACAACTGCAGCAGTGACCTTCCCAGAAAATCAAACCTGGGTAGAGGTACCTCCTTCTGACTTCAAATACAAATGCAATTCCTCCCCCCTCCTCCTCTACTCATATTTTTATTTGACCTTAGAAATATCAAGAATATCAAGCCTCGTTTGTTTGTGCTGAAATCTCTCTCTCAAGATTTCCCTGGCCTCAGACTAAGAGCTTCTCTCCCAATTGTTCTGTCAAATAACCGTATGCGTGGGAAATAGAAAGGAAGGAGAATTTCTAATAGCAGAAATTAAAAAGAAACTTTCCTGCTTTCTCTCTGATTTAAGGGTTTCACTGCTAAAAAATATGGAATATCACAAACCAAGTACCTTCAGGAACAGGGTGAAAGCTAAAAATCACCCAAACAAAACCAGCTATTCAGAAAGTACCATCAAGGTGCTTTCTAGTCATTAATATGGGTTTTTTTGAAAGATGTTTGGAGATCATTTTAGTTCAGCAAGTAAATCTGGCTCCTCTGGTGTATTTTCTGGTCATTACTTTCCTCTCTGCTACTTCATACAAAGTCATCAAGCTCTCCCTCCATACCAACCAACAAACATTTTACCTGTGTCCCCAGATCTTTCATCCTGGCCAAGGCGAGCTCTCTCAGGTTCCCGTGCTCCACTCCAGAGCTGACCAGTGGCATTGGGATATCTCTGCATGTAAGAGGAAAAAGAAAAACCTCAAACAATGCATTAGCAGATGATACACCAAAAGAAAGTGCAATTACGGTCACCCAGGCCAAGATCTCAAATAGCAGACCACAGATCTTACAGGAATTACCTGAAATTTCAAGCTTTTGGTTGAAGGAGAGCTAACACAGGCAAAACACAACTAAAACCAGGAGAAAAATGAAGGGAAAAAAGCTTACTTGAGTAAAAAGGCTTTTACAGTCTTGAGAAATGGGTTATAATTTTGCTCTCAGTTCTTCACTTGGAAGTCTGGGGGGGGAAAAAGGGATCATCCAGCTGAGCCTGGGACTCCAGCTCAAGACATTCTTCGTGGTATCTGTTGCTGGAGACCAGCAATTGGGAACCAGACCCCGTCTCTCTGCAGTCTCCGAGCTGAATGTCCATCAGGGAAAATTCATCAGAATCAGAACATTTTTATATTGGGATTTTAAGCACTTAAAAGTGAAAAAGTTCTGTTTAGCAAATGATTTGCAGCAAAGCCCGGCCAGAAAGATTAGGGCCTTCCTATGGGAATGTAAATCATGAGTCTGGAAATGGCAGAACTCCCTCATTCAGTTCTCCAAGGGGGAAGTAAGAATTAATTAATTTTGAAGGGTAATTTGACCAGCTTTGGCCTCTCCACTGCCCTCCAGGGCAGTTTATCCCACTAGAGATTCCAAAGGCAGGATAGAGGAGGATTTATGCATCCAGATCAAGCTGAAAAAGAAACATGTGAGAACATGAGCAACATCCACCCACCTTCTATGGGTGGACTATGCCAGTTCGGTGATTCCAAATGCTTCTCCCTCTCCCTGCTCACACTCCACCCTGACAGACCTGGTAAGGCACCATCCAGTGCATCACTGTGTAATCCAACTCCTCTCAGACCCCACCTGGAGCACTGTGTCCAGTTCTGGAGTCCTCAGCACAGGAAGGACATGGAACTGTTGGAATGGGTCCAGTGCAGGGCTACCAAGATGCTCCAAAGGCCTGGAGCAGCTCTGCTGTGAGGACAGGCTGAGAGAGCGGGGGCTGTTCAGCCTGGAGAAGAGAAGGCTCCAGGGAGACCTGAGAGCAGCCTTCCAGGATCTGAAGGGAGCTCCAGGAGAGCTGGGGAGGGACTCTTGGTCAGGGAGGGGAGTTACAGGACAAGGGAGAATGGTTTTAAATTGGAAAAGGGGAGATTTAGATGAGATCTTAGGAAGAAGTTCTTTGGTGTGAGGGTGGTGAGGCACTGGAACAGGATGCCCAGGGAAGTTGTTGATGCCCCATCCCTGGAGAGGTTCAAGGCCAGGTTGGAGGGGGCCTGGAGCAACCTGCTCTAGCAAGAGGTATCCCTGCACATGGCAGGGGTTTGGAACTCTTTAAGGTCCCTTCCAATTCTATCCATCCTATGATTCTATGATTCTAGAGCACTACACAACTATGAAAAACACTCAGGAATTTGTACAACAGGTTGGTCTCAAAGCAAGGCTCAGACATCCTTTGGTGAGCATTCCTCCTTTTTCTTTATCTATGCAAGCATTCAACAGAGTAAGGAACAGAATATCACAAAAAGCCATGCAGAGAATGGAATAGTTGAGGGAATTGGTAATGTAATTAACTTAATCCATCTTGGTTCAGTAGTGATTGAAAGTCATCACCATCTAGCAGCTGTCTCATGACCTCTGGAAAATGTATTAATTGATCTATTCAGTTCCTCGAGGACTTGCATTCACACCCATTAACAGTTACTATTTTTGGCAGCAGCTGGATGAAAGAGAAAGGTCTTCAAGGGTCCTGAAGGCCTGATCCTTGTGCCTCTTCAACCTTGTAGAAGACTAAGTCACTGGCAAGGAGGGGGACAAGAAGAGGAGTTTTCCTTCATAGTTAAGAATGAAAACAAAGGGCTTCACGACTCCAGGATTCTCCTCCCATTTCAGCATCACACACCAGGGACAAGAAGAGGAGTTTTCCTTCATAGTTAAGAATGAAAACAAAGGGCTTCACGACTCCAGGATTCTCCTCCCATTTCAGCATCACACACCAGTTCCAGCACAACTTTTTCCAGTATAAGAAGGCCCTGTGTTTTAATTTCCTCCCTTATTTTCCCTCCTCTTCCTTCTACAAAGCTAAAGGGCCTAGGGAAGATTCCTCGCCTCTCGCACTCACATGCCAAAAAAATCCAGGCAAAAACCAATTAGCCAACCAGTTCATTTATTCCGTGGATTTCTTTGAGTAAATAAGAGACTGCAGAGCCAACACAACGTACTTCAAAGAGCTTCAATTAGGGGAAATGAGCACTTCACATTGTGACTAAAGGACACACTAGAGGAGAAGGGCATTTTCGTCAGGGTATGTTAGATCTCCAGCGATAATCTCACCAAACGCTTTCCTTCTAATTATGGAACGGCTCCAGAAAGCCAGGCTGTGTGTATTTTCCCTACAGGGACACAGATAAAACATCCTGACATCTTCTAGTACCAGGTCTTTAGCTAAATCCAGAGCCTGCTATGAAACAGTAAATTAAATACTGCAAATAAAAGGCAGATTACAACCCGCAGGAACTTGAGCCTCTCTCCTCTGCCTACTGGGGAGCAAACTACATTAAAATATGAATGTGAAAAAATAAGCTTTTTAAGAGAAAGAAAGTAAGAATTAGGTTTTCCATCCCTACTTTAGATTGGGGCAGAGCATTTAAATAAGTACCCTGTGAGCATCATGAGTGCACACACTAACTGCCTGTTTTGAGGAGCCACAAGACAGCACTGTACCGGCAATTTTAGGACTCGTTAAAATGCTAAACAAATTCAGGGATACAGGAGATTAAATCCTGACCTTATTAAAGTTAAGGTGCAATTTGCCAGAAGCTTCAAAAGGGCCTATTTAATCTATTTTTCAAACATCCTGCACTACTTAGGACACTTGTGAAGCACACAGGCCAAGTCTAAAGACCTCGGGTCTGTTCTCGGCTCAGACTTACATGATCTCAGCTGAATCACAGCATCATAGAAGGGTTAGAATCGGAGGGGATCTCAAAGATCATCCAGTTCCAACCCCCTGCCCTGGGCAGGGACACCTCCCACCACACCAGGTTGCTTCAAGCCCCCTCCAACCTCCCATGCTCACCCAAATCCCATGCATCCTGGGCTGCATCCAAAGAAGTGTGGCCAGCAGGTCACGGGAGGGGATTCTCCCCCTCTGCTCTGAGCTCCTGAGGCCCCACCTGGAGTCCTGTGTCCAGCTCTGGAGTCCTCAACATAGAAAGGACATGGAACTGTTGGAACAGGTCCAGCGCAGGGCCACCAAGATGTTCAGAGGGATGGAGCAGCTCTGCTGTGAGGACAGGCTGAGAGAGCTGGGACTGTTCAGCCTGGAGAAGAGAAGGCTCCGGGGAGACCTTGGAGCAGCCTTCCAGGATCTGAAGGGAGCCTACAGGAGAGCTGGGGAGGGACTCTTCGTGAGGAAGTGGAGTGACAGGACAAGGGGGAATGGTTTTAAATTGGAAGAGGGGAGATTTAGATGAGATATTAGGAAGAAATTCTTTCCTGTGAGACACTGGAACAGGTTTCCCAGAGAAGCTGTGGCTGCCCCATCCTTGGAGGGGTTCAAGGCCAGGCTGGATGGGGCTTGGAACCACCTGGTGTGGTGGGAGATATCCCTGCCCATGGCAGGGGGGTGGGACCTGGATGATCTTTAAGATCCCTTCCAACTCTAACCATTCTATGACTTGCTAAACTGATTATTTTGAGCGTGCAATGGACTACACAAACCTTGAGTTTCTGCAAAGCCTGGTACTAAGGAACAGAAATCTCCAAAAATGGCCCTAATGAGGAAGGGCATAAACAGCTCAGTCTTTTTCAGGCAGCATTTGCCAGAAAACCTGAACCCACACACCAAACAGTGAGTTGTTGGGGTAAGTTTTCATCCAGGGCAGAAACTGAATCTGAAAGGATTTTGGAAACAGAGTCTGACACACGAGATGTGAAGGATGGAGAAGCCATGGCAGCAGGACAGGAGAAGACAGAAAGGGTCTGCTGCAGCCATGGAGAAAGGGAAAAAAGTTGTTGTCCTCAGTGAAGCAGCATTGGGAAGAGGCCACAAATGTTTTTAGAAATCTGGCTTTGCTGATTATTCTGTACCAAAGTCACACAATGGCCCTGAAAGCAATTTAGGTGAAAGTAATAGCTTTTGGACTTTGTGCTGGAGGTGTAAAAATCTGTAATCACCAGGAACAAGTTGCAGATAACACGCGCCCGTCAATACGAAAACAGCTATTCCACTGGGACATGATAACTGACAACCAGATGACAGCTGGAGGGAGCCTGCTGCTGGTGACAGAAGAAATCATAGTCAAGCTCAGGCAGATGAACACACCAAGCAGAGACTTCTCCAGGCCCCTATTTCTAAGGAGAAGACCCACCAGGCTGCAAACTCAGGTCATCCTCTAAGAATAAACCTCTTCGGTTTAGACACGGTGAGAGCATCATCAACAAAAGGGAAGAGGAAGAAGATGATGAGGAAGGAGATGATGTGCAGGGGAACAAGGCAGGAGTTTTGCCTTAATAATGCTCCTACAAGTGATGGAAGTGTTCAAGGCCAGGCTGGATGGGGCTTGGAGCAACCTGCTCTAGGGAGAGGTGTCCCTGCCCATGGCAGGGGGGTTGGAACTTGATGATCTTGAAGGTCCCTTCCAACTCTGACCATTCTGTGATTCTATGATTCTATGTTTCTCTGCTCCATCTTATTTCTGACAGGGCACAAAACCAAATGCTTTAGAGAAGTCCAGGCAGGTGAAATCTAACCCACAAGGGCTTCCTCATTCTGCAGGCTCTTGGGGAGTGAGGCATTGGCACCGTTTCCAGCTCGTGTAGCTGGAAGCCAAGTGGGTATTGTCTGCACATGCAAAAATAGAATAGTCCTTTCTACGTTGAGGACTCCAGAACTGAACACAGTAATGCTCCAGCCTCCCTTCCTAAAATCAGACTGAGGTAGGAGATAACAGAGGGAAAATAACCCGAGGAGAGACCCCACGCTGAAAATACAGCACTAAATGGAAGTATCATCTATCGTCCTGGGAGGCGAGTGCCGGAAACCACATTCCACACTTATGAAAACCCTGCAATGCCCACGGGGAGAGGAAGGAAGTCTCTACAGCCAAGAAAAATGACACACCTCGCAGCTCCTGCAATAAATACAGGAGACTTCACCCACAGTCAAGAGGCAATTACCCATCGGTGTCATTAAAGCGCTGCGTGTGCCACATCCCATGCTCTCGTCTGACAGGCAGCGAAAGCCAGTCCTCCAGAAAGCTTGAAGTTTCTGGGCACATTAGAGAGGCAACTCAATTGAAACAGCTTCTCCTTCTACTTGGCATTTCCCGTTCTGAATAGATAGGAAGCAGTTTCGAAAATCTTTAAGCACATTGAGATTAAGGTTGAAAAATAATAAAAGCCTGATTCAGACCTCACTTAGCCCAGAAAGCCAACCGTATCCTGGGTTGCATCAAAAGAAGTGTGAGCAGCAGGGCCAGGGAGGGGATTCTCCCCCTCTGCTCTGTGCTCCTGAGACCCCACCTGGAGTCCTGTGTCCAGCTCTGGAGTCCTCAACATAGAAAGGACATGGAACTGTTGGAACAGGTCCAGCGCAGGGCCACCAAGATGATCAGAGGGATGGAGCAGCTCTGCTGTGAGGACAGGCTGAGAGAGCTGGGACTGTTCAGCCTGGAGAAGAGAAGGCTCCGGGGAGACCTGAGAGCAGCCTTCCAGGATCTGAAGGGAGCTCCAGGAGAGCTGGGGAGGGACTCTTGGTCAGGAAGTCTAGTGACAGGACGAGGGGGAATGGTTTGAAATTGGAAGAGGGGAGATTTAGATGAGATCTTAGGAAGAAGTTCTTTGGTGTGAGGGTGGTGAGGCACTGGAACAGGTTGCCCAGGGAAGTTGTTGATGCCCCTTCCCTGGAGGGGTTCAAGGCCAGGCTGGATGGGGCTTGGAGCAACCTGCTCTAGGGAGAGGTGTCCCTGCCCATGGCAGGAGGGTTGGAACTTGATGATCTTTAAGGTCCCTTCCAACTCTGACCATTCTATGATTCTATAATTAAAGTCAGACTCCCTCCCAAGTGTGAGAAATCAATACCTAAAGCCCACCAGAGAAAATTACCTCTGAACACGGTACACACGTGTCCACGGGGGAACGAGGGCCAGGATTCTGGCCACCAGATCCACAAGGGTGCTGGGGGGGTAGCTCTTGTATCTTCCAGTCTTCCAGAGCTCGTAGAGACCAGTGCCACGGATCACCAGCGTCGGATAGAGCTTCATGCCGTCAGGGCGAAAAGCAGGATTCTCAAAAAACTCCTGCAAAAGCAGAACAAAAAGGAAAAAGAGAAGAAAAGCAAGTCAGAGCAAAACAAGCTACATTTCCCGGGGCTTCAGCGCTGCAACAAAACTAATTTCAAGACAGGTTTTGTAAAAGACAATAATAAGAATGTTTTGAGAATTACCGGCTTACACTGAGTTGCTGGTATTTCTTGGTTTGTGACATTTCTTGAAATAAAAGGGCATGTTCTAGACTTAAAGAGAAGGCCACTAAAGGAAAGGAAAAAATAATCCACATGACAATGCTACATCTCAAATGTGTACATCACAGCTACCTTTCAGCAGGAATTCAATGGATATGGCAGCATTTATTGTAACAGACTCTGCTCAGAGCTAGAACAATGGAAGTGAGCGTACTTATCTCCAATCTCAGCAGACCACATTTAGAGATTAATCAATGTGTCTGGGACACATCATTTGAATAGCAATGAAGAGAAACAGCTTTCTTCCACAATGATGAGCTGAACAATCCCGGGGAACGGGAGGACAAAATGTATCTCCCTGCTAACATCTATGACCAAACCCCAGCACGGAACCGCAGACGGAGCAGCACCGGCCTCACGTTACACAACAATCGCTTTGGGTTTCTCTGCAGATGAAATTTCAGTAGTGACAATTAAAATAAAATCACTTATAAAAAAAAACCCCAAAATCAGGCAAGGCACCCTGAACCAAGCAACAACTAAACTCGCTTAAGTGATGAGCTGGCTCGCTGTTGAAGGGCTTCAACACATTCAGCAGAGGGAGGACGTGGAGCTGGTGGATGGGGTCAGAGGAGGCCACGGAGATGCTGGGAGGGCTGGAGCCCCTCTGCTGGGAGGACAGGCTGAGAGAGTTGGAGGGGTTCAGCTTGGAGATGAGGAGGCTCCGGGGAGACCTCAAAGCCCCTTGTAGTCCCCCAAGGGCTCCAGGAAAGCCGGGGAGGGACTCTTGAGGAGGGAGGGGAGCCCTAGGATGAGGGGGAAGGGTTTGACCCTGAAAAAGGGAGATGGAGCTGAGATGGGGGGAAGAACTTCTTTGTTGTGAGGATGGTGAGACACTGGAACAGGTTGCCCAGAGAAGCTGTGGCTGCCCCATCCCTGGAGGGGTTCAAGGCCAGGCTGGATGGGGCTTGAAGCAACCTGGGGTGGTGGGAGGTGTCCCTGCCCAGGGCAGGGGGCTGGAATTGGATCACCTTTAAGGTCCTTTCCAACCCAAACCATTCTATGATTCAGGTGGCTCAGCCCCACTCAGACATTTGGCTGTGTTTCCCACCACTGCTGTGTGTTAAACCAGCTCCTGGAGCGCTCCAGCAAACCCTGTCATTGGAATAAAGTGCCACCAGCAGCCTGCTGGGAGCAGGACCTCCTCGCGTGGGCAGCACTAAACGGCTCTGTTGGCTTCCCTGGGCTTCACAAACCCAGACTTCAACACGATAAAAAGCAGCAAATGCTTTGCTGTCAGCTTAAAGCACACCAAAACGGACCTGCACAGGCTGGAAAGCACCGCTAGATCCAGCATAAGGACGGGAAGAGGTCAGAGAAACAGCAGGACCACGTCAGCCCAGGCCATTTCTGGCAGAATCCCTGCCTGAGCCCGGGGCCAGCTCCAGCATCCTCTGCCCCAGCACACCCACGTTCCTGTGCCACCCTGCCTGCCATGGAGAAAAACAGACCAGAGGGCTAATCCTTCTGGAAAAACCTAGTTAAATTTGTTTTCCAGGTAGACCTGCATCCTGAGCTGTTCCTGCCCATGCTCACGAACAGAGACAGGGAAAAGGGAGCTGAAGAGACAAAACAAGACGTGGACCATGCATAAAGTCCACGCTGCTGCTGCAAAATTAACCATCAAATCCTGCATTCATGCTCTGATGAAGCTTCAGCCATCACCAGCCCAGCAGCACTGCTGGCTTGAAGGACCAGTATATCCCAGATGGCCCCATAAAGAAAGAAAACAACACAAAGGGTAAGTTCTAGCTGTAAGTTTTGCAGGATTGTTTTAACTGGGATTAACTCCCTGACTGGAGTAACCTGCAGCTTTGCAAAACAGTTCTGCTGAGAACCCCATCGGGGCACAGCCTCACGGGGGTCACCTTGATACAGAATCGCTAAAGAATGTGGTTCAGACCGAAAGTGAGACCCTTGTTCTCCACCCTCAACCTCCAAGAGGGATGTCTAACTCATTTCTCCTCCAAGAGTACCCAAGATACAAGATCAGAGAAGGTAACACACCTTGTATCCCATTAAGATGTAAAGTAAATGGTCTACAAAGAAGTTGGCCAAAGGCAGGTAAAGACAGAAGACCCTGGACCCTGGTGTCCAGGTGCTCACCCTGGAGCATTGTGTGGATGTCAGGTTGGTCTCCTCCTTTCCTCAGGTCTGTTTATGTGCTCTACAAACACTCCTGTTTGTCATGAATCTCACATCCCCACCACGAGATGAAAAAAACCCCACACTTATCTTGCCAGCTCCATGAAATAATAAAATCATCATCCCCACCCCTGAGAACTGGACGGAAATGGCTCATTCTGAGGCTGGTTTGTGCTGCAGCTCCGTAGGCAGCAGATGTGATGGCTCCCTGCCCTGCCCACGCTTCCAGCCACGCTGGCCTGCTCCCAACCTCGTGCCAATTCTGATTCCTGATGGACCCTCCACCAGGATGACTCACCTCACCGATGTGAGACAACTCAACATGCATTTTGAAGAGAGCTCTCTTCTTTTGTTCCAGCATTGGGCTGGGTTCCGGAGCGGTCTGTTGAGCTCCACTGATGAATCACCAAGTATTTCCAGTTGGAAGGGACCCACAAGTACCATCAAGTCCAAATCCCAGTAATTAAGGTCAGAAGCAAGATCTGCTCCCATGGGTCAAGCAGGGAACTACTATGTCTGTTGAATGTGTCCTCCCCTTCTACCCCAAGGTTTCTGTTTGACTTTATGGGACAATCCTGCCAGTGGCAGCTGTCAGAGAAGGTAGACATTGTAATGATAGGATGAGGGGGAAGAGTTTTAGGCTGAAAGAGGGGACATTGAGCTGAGATCTGGGGAAGAACTTCTTTGCTGTGAGCGTGGTGAGGNCATCTTGGTAGCCCTGCCAAGGGATGAGGCAGCGCAGGGTGAGAAAAAATAATTCCAACTCCTGTTGCCCTGAAACAACCCAAAAGGATGGATGTCCACCTCTTGTGTGGGTGGTTAGTGGTGCTTTAATGTAAAACAAAGGAAGTGTGAAAGAAGGAATAAGGAAATCGTGTTCGAGGTGATTCTCCTAATGAGAGGAGCCCCACGGCCAAGCGGCGCTGAGGGAGAGAAAGCCATTAAGGCGAGGAAGCAATGATGCTTCCCCAATGAGACACAGAAAGGTAAAGAAACCACTCCAGCAAGGAAAAAAAAAAGGCATCTAGGAAGGTTGTGTATTAATATTCGCAACGATACCGAACGGAAGGCGAAAGCTGGGATGATTCACCAGGAGGAATGTTTAAACATTGGCCGATTTACATTGCAGATTCAAAGCAGGCACCGACACCGCTCCCGGGTTACGGCCCGGGAACAGCAGGAACAGGCAAGGTCAGAAGCAAAGGGTCCTGACCACAACGTGAATTCTGCCACCCAGTACACACTGAGCATTTTACGTCAATGTTTTTAAGCTAGTTGATAATGCCACTTCGTATATTTCATCAATCCTGCCCTTAAAAAAACCCACAACATATTTTTACATTCATTCTTCCAACTATTTCTAAAAATACTCCTCAAGTTTAATCATTTCCAAAGTAATTAATTTCAAGCAACATAACAAAGCAGCCCCTCCTTTTTTCCCTCCCCAGAACCCCTTTTTCCAGCTGTAAACTTTAAACAGCTTCTGTAAATCCCAATATTTAAAGGCTTAACCTTTCCCCATTTACAAACAGCTTTAAGTCTCTCGTGAAAACAAAGGAGCTACAAAGCGCTGACACACGCCAAGCTTTAGCAGGAATCCCAGCCTTTTCTTATTTTTTAATTAGACACCTTAAAAGGTGTCTTGGGCTGATAAAAACGTTCAGAAGGCTCTGCTGCCAAAACAAATCCAATCCCCACAACGACATTCGTTCCGGAGACCACCATCCAGAGCGTCGCCGGAGTCAACAGGAGGCTTTCCATCAGCTCTCGCCGGCGCTCAGCCGGGCCTTAAATCCACGGCTGCTAATGCACCGTGAAGTAGGAGGTTAAAGATGACCTACAGGGAAAGGATCCTGACGTATTTCCAGCCTTCTTTTATATTTTTTGGAACCACTGGAGGACATGGTAAGATGCTCTCCCACGCATGAATATTCCGAACGGAAGCACNTTCTCCAGGCTGAACAGCCCCAGCTCTCTCAGCCTGTCCTCACAGCAGAGCTGCTCCAGCCCTCTGATCATCTTGGTGGCCCTGCGCTGGACCTGTTCCAACAGTTCCATGTCCTTTCTGTGTTGAGGACTCCAGAGCTGGACACAGGACTCCAGGTGGGGTCTCAGGAGCACAGAGCAGAGGGGGAGAATCCCCTCCCTGGCCCTGCTGCTCACCCTTTTGCTGCAGCCCAGGCTGGGGTTGGTTTCTGGGCTGCCAGCGCGCACTGCCGGCTCCTGGGGAGCTTCTCATCCAGGAGCACTCCCAAGTCCTTCTCCTCAGGGCTGCTCTCCAGCCATTCTCTGCCCAACCTGTATTCTCTCCTTCAGCTGAAGCCTGTGAGCCAAGTGGTATTTAACATGCCTGCTCCAACAAGTGATGGATGCTAGAGTAAAATTTTTTAATTTGCACATGTAGACGATGGATGGGAAGAGAGAGATGACCGCCCTGGTTTAATTGTAATAGAAAAGAAAGGGTGGATTCAGATGGGCTGGAACTTAAAATGATCTGGAGGTTCATAAACTCATAAACTCATAAACTTTTCGCACCTGAAAAATAATGTTTCTCATAACCTTGCCCAATTTATGTGCAGTAAAGAAAAGTTAAGTACTTTTTATCCAGGTAAGGAATAGGACGAGTAACCAGACGATCCTGGAATTCACAATTCCGGTTGTGCTCCACCTGAGCTCCATTAAACATATTTCACTTGTAGCAACAGCTGCTCCGTGAATTACAACCCATGAATCTTAATAAGATCCCATCAACACACACTCAGTCGGCAAGGTTATACAAGTTTGCCACGAACATGCTTTATGAGAACAGTAATTGATTTTAGGAGCATATGCCTTTGTTGTAGAAGTTCCCTGTTATTAAACCTAACGGCATCTATCGGATCCATTCATCCACCACCTCATCAAATTGGGGGCCAAGGGGTGTAAAATTAGTCATTTAGATGCCAAGAGGACCCCAATTTTTCCATCAAGGCAGACGTAGCAAAGGGTGTGATGGAATCCTTTTGTCCCACAACCCATCAACTGCTCTGAGTCTTCAAAATCACGTTGATGTTGCCATCACCGCTCAAGAAAACAAGACAGGAGCTGAGAACCGAAACTCAACGTGACACCACGCCAACCAAAGAAAAATAAATCAGAATATAAGAGGAGATGGAGCCAGGAGACAAAGCCCTGAACTCAAAATGTTTCACCTTCACGTGGATTTGCAATAACCTTTACAAACAGAAACCCCGTTAGCCACCCATCTATCTGTTGAGAGTTGTGACAAGAAGGTCAAACGATTTGGGCTCAGGCGGAGACCACGCGGAGGTTTGGTCCCGTTTCCAAGCTCGCTAATACTTGGCCAATATTAAAAGATTACACCTTGTGGTTTTAATCTGATTTTACTGACTGCTTTCAGTACACAACAAATTAGAAATGTGTCCTGAAGACACCCAAAAGCTTAAGTTCTCCCCCCCAGCTCAAAAAAAGAAAAAAAAAAAGCAAAAAAGCTGCCGTATTTTATGGGATTCCACTTCATCTTTGTCCAGACCAAAGATTCAAGTGGCCATCTCCAATCTTATCAGTTACAGGAGAAGTGCAGCAATTTTAAAAAGCCATTTACTAAAATGTCAGGGTTTGTTAAAAATAAAGGTCATCAAAATACAGTTTTTAATGGTCGTCCACTAGAAATCAGGTGTCACTCAACCCCACTCCTGAACTGGTTCCTTCACTGTGGTCCCTGCATTCAACAGATGACGGAATTCCTGTCCCACTACATTAAGATGAACATTATTGTANCTCCACTGAACTTGTTCCAACGGTTCCATGTCCTTTCTCTGTCGAGGCCTCCAGAGCTGGACACAGGACTTCAGGTGGGGTCTCAGGAGCTCAGAGCAGAGGGGGAGAATCACCTCCTGCGACCTGCTGGCCACGCTTCTTTGGATGCAGCATTCCATACCTCCATCAGCTGTATCATTTATAACACTGAATACTGGTAGCACTTGAAAGCTCCTGTGCTGAATGACACTTCCAACTCCACTGGGAACGAACAATCACTCAGCAGTTTAATTATATGCATTAAGCAGGAGCTTGTGGCTCAAAAATGTGGCTCCGTTTTAACTGGAAATTCGCATTTTCCCCTCTTCCTTGTCAACGCTATTCTAATAAAAATGTAATGATAGGATCTGCACCCAGCGATACCCACCATGGCCTACTGACCCAGGAGAGGAGATAAATTGGTGCCTTTTTGTTGCCTGGGGAGCAGGTTGGGAACAAACACGTCCTCAGGCACCAGGAGTCACCTGGGAAGCAGGGAAACTTAACACCAACAGCTTCCAAACACCTGAGCTGAGACCTCCTATGAGGTGACCAGAAGATACCAGAAGATAGTAAGGTACTACTTGGTAGAAGCTCCAGACAGCATCTGTTTGCAGACTCTGACTTGTGATAAATGAGAAGTTTTTAGATGTAGCTGGGATAATGGGATATGGTGAAAAAGAATTGTATTTACAGTGACACGATCAAAGCCAGCAGAGCCCAGGTGAACGTGAACACACCTAAGACCATCCAGGGATGATGAGGCAGATCAGCCCTCCATGAAAGGGGAGCAAACTCTGCAGGATTTCTAGCAGCCTTCCAGGATCTGAAGGGAGCTCCAGGAGAGCTGGAGAGGGACACTTCGTCAGGGAGTGGAGTGAGAGGACGAGGGGTAACGTTTTTAAATTGGAAGAGGGGAGATTTAGATGAGATATCAGGAAGAAGTTCTTTGGTGTGAGGGTGGTGAGGCACTGGAACAGGTTGCCCAGAGAAGCTGTGGCTGCCCCATCCCTGGAGGGGTTCAAGGCCAGGCTGGATGGGGCTTGGAGCAACCTGGTGTGTCGGGAAGTGTCTCTGCTCAGGGCAGAGGGTGGCACTGGATGATCTTTAAGGTCCCTTCCATCCCCTGCCATTCAGTGATTCAGCTTCACTAAGAACCCTTTTATCACATTAAACCCAGAAACTAACAGCTCTTGGGGTGCAAAGCATCAATTACAGTGGAGACTAATTAATGGACAGGAGCATTTAATCCATTGATTTAGTCCATTGGTGTCAAGCCATCTTCAATGAGTTACTTACCAAGACTATGCTCCTCAGCGTCATAAATATCCTAATTTCCTACATGGTGTGGGAAACTGCTGCTGCCAGACGAGGTGGGGAGATGCCTCCCATCCCATCCTGTCCTGTTCCATCCCATCCCGTCCCATCCCATGGGCTCTCTTTACCTCTGGAACACCAGGAACACCAGGTCACCTCCCATCTATCACTGTTGCATAGTTTTCTCTCTGAGTTTGCACAGAACTTACTGCAAGGAGATCCTAACCTGCGACTGTCCCCGGCACCGCCGCGGTACAACTCAGTAACAGGAAGAGGCAACATTTGGAAGAGGCCTTGGGCATCAGCAGCATGACCTTGGCTCACGGTTTTGACTCCTGAACACGGGATCTATCTGAACACCAAGACAAATCTCTCCAGATTGTGCTCACTGCACCGAGCAGTCCCATCTGCTCCATCTTGCAGGTGCTCCCAGTGAGTCCCCATTTATTACGCAGTTTTGGAGAAACCCATGAGAATACCTCAATCAATTTGCTGTGAAGTTTCACCTTCACTTTGACCAAGCACACAACTCTGGTCTGTACATCTCTGGAAGGGTCAGCTTTCCCCTAGGGCGAAGTGCAGGAAAAATAGAGCATTTTTCATTGTCTAAAGCACACAAGATTTGCAACACAGGTCCCTGCAAAGCAAGTCTTCTACCCTAAAAAACATCGAGACCAGCAACTCTATAATGGTTTTAATAATCTAATCCTCCTTCATCAGACCTTTCCATTGATACAACCACGTGCTCTCTTCCACCCCACCCAGCCCTGCAAAAGCTTCTCCTGTGGATGTTCACAGCAAAACCATGATGCTTCTCCAAAACACACCCCTCAAACCCAACAGCCAAGTCCTCAAAAGCTTAAGCAGGACATCATGGTTCACCCACTCCGATGGCAAGCATTCACTTGCTGCTGCTGATTTGGGCTAAAAATCCATATTTTACTGAATGATGCTCTGTTTGCCTGAACCTCAGGCAAATTTGCTGTCTCCATCCAAGGCATATCCCTTTATTCCTGTGCTCCTTCCCATTTGGCCGCATGTTCCCAGCCACATGCTTTGTATTGACTCCAGCAGCGAGGGGTCTTGGAGAAAGAGCCCCAGCAACCAATTTCTGATCGTTGCCTTGAAAAACCAGCCCTTGAGGAGAGAGAGAGACCGCAGGAGCCTCCACAACACCCCGTCATCTGGGGATTGTGAAGTGCAGAAATGGTCTCTTTGGTTCAGGTAGAAAAAGAGTCTCGGCTGTACCTTCATATTGACCAAAAGCTTTTTCTGAATGGGATGCTATTTTAAAGGTAGTTATTATTATTATCCTAATTTGATGGCTGCCATGCTGGAGGAAAATGAGCCTGCAGACAAAATACTAATTCAGAAAGGCAAAGGAAGCAGCTCAAGACCCACAATAAATGCAGTTTTCTCACAGTCTTGCAATTTACCATGTCCATACTAATGGTCTATAGCGATATGGACTGTTCCTACACAGCAACCGAACCCCTGCCCCCTCTGCTCTGCACTGGGGAGGCCACAACTGGAATCCTGACTCCAGTTCTGGGCTCCCCNTGGGATGATCTCTAGAGGTCCCTCCCAACTCTGACAATTCCCTGATTCCATGGACTCCCCCATCCTTCGCATCTTGCACACACTCAGACTGAGCTGCCTTACGGGGAACAGACCCGGAGCCGCAGCAAAGACACCCAGGGAGCAAATCAAAGTTATTCCCAGGCAGGCTCTGGAGAGGGAGAGCAGCTTTGTGCACACAATTTGACCATCTGCAGAAGAACTGGGGCTTTATCTAGATCTGCAATCCGCAGGAATACGAGCGCAATTATCTGTGAAAATAGTTTCTAAAAATAGCCCCTTCCTTACTACCACGATCCTCATTAACATAAAAATTACCACCGCGCTGGCCATAGTTCATGAAACTATAATTGTTTCCAAAGCGAAGAGCTTTTCAGCTCTACCATTTACCAAGGCTCCAAGAGAAGCTCTAGTAACTGAAAGGCTGATCATTAAATACAGCTTCATCTGCTTCTGTAAATGTGCCCACCAAAGAAAGAAAGAAAGAAAAAAAAAACAAAAAGAAGACAAATTTTCTGAGGTAAAACTGGCTACCTGCCAACACCAGCGTTTCGGTGAGATCTTTAGGAGGAATTGAAAGGGAAATCATTTACCCCACTAAACATTTCAGAGCTATATTTAAACCCACAAAGAACCGTCTTCCCGAAAGAGTGAAAAATCAATGGAGATCAACAGTTTAACTGTCTTTTATCACAGTCATTAAAGGCTCCCGACAGAGGTGCAATATATTAAGTTTCCTTGTGAATTTCATCTCCTCGATCAAAAACCAGAGCCCTGGGGAAAGCCAGCTCCTTATTTACAGCCAAAGGTGATACAAGAGTATTTAAATTTTTACAACAACATCAAATCTATTGCAAAGGGAAAGGAGACTCCTATTTATCCACTCCATTACCTGGCCATCAGTTTTCTCTCTGATGCTGAACACACCCGAGGAGGCTGTAGCCCTCTGCATCGCTTACACTTGAATCCCAGATGCATTTCACTGAAATCAGTCTATTTCTGGGAAATGCTTATTTTGCAATTCCTTCAGAGAGAAGAAAAAAACATCACACACACCCAAAAACCAGCTTGACACGTGTCTGTAAGAAAAGGAACTTACACCAGACTAAAATCACTCAATGATTACATTTATTTAAAGAACGCAAGACTGGCTCTGCCAAACTGGGTCTCTTCAGCCTCATACTCATCTCTGGCACTGACCACGCTTTTTCCCCTCATCATTTTATATATATGAGACTTTAGAATGACTGAGAGAAGCCACAGCACCTTCCCACGGATCTCCTCAAGGAAAAAGAGCTTCTCAGCAACTGAAGCCCCATCTGATGCTCCTGGGCCGCATCCACCAGCTCCCACGTGCCTTCAGGGTTCTGCCAGCAACTTGCTCTGACACTTTTCACACTTCAGATTTCTAATCTTCTGGCTCTCCTCCCGGTTTCCTTTCCCTTGTATTTTGTTTTTTTTTCTGCTCCTCAGATTTATTTCATCTCTGAAGGGTCTTTAAAGTTGCTTGAGATGGGCTTACAGCCATCCCTCCCAGAGGACCAAGGGGAACAGCCACAGTAAATCACGCTGAGGCAAAGACCATTAAAATAAAATAAAAGCAAACATAGCAACACCTTCTCCTTTAATAAATGATACCAGTTTTACAATATTTATGCTAGGGCAGATTATAGAATTAGAATTATNACTTAAATTCATTAAGTCATTAATTCATTACTTAAACTCTCCTGTTGATGATTCAGGAGGCCTAAGCTCTCCTGGTGGCCTGGCTGTTGGGTGGCTGAGGGACCCCTGCATGCTCCTCTGGTCCTATTTTTAAAGTGGCAATGGGCATACCAGCCTTGGAGACACACTTTGACGTCTGTAGAAGCAAAACATCAAGCAAAACTTTCCTGTTCTCATCTGTGGCACGTGTGTGTACCTGCTTTTTAACAAATTGAATCATAGAACCAGATACAGTTTGTTGACTGTACTATTGCCACCCAGTGCCTCTGCAGAAACATAACGAGGAATTAGTAACAGCATCCTGGGAATGCTTCAGCCTCCTAAAGTTTTTGCTTAAATCCAAAGTTCTGCTCGGTAGCCCCGTTGGCAAGCGTGATTCATGAAGCCTCCCAACCATTTACCCCTAGAGTCACCTCATCCCTCTCGTGCTCCAACAGCAGAGCCGAGTGTTTATCGCCTTCCACAGAATGAGGTGTCTGCTCTGCTAACAATTCCATTATTCCCGCTGAGCCCTTGATTTATTCTGGCTATTATTCTAATTATTTTCTCCGACCACCTGCTACGTGAGGGGCTGAGAATCCCTCTTATCTGTTACGCTTGCGTTTGCCAACAGTAAGAGGCAGCATGTGAGCTTGTGTGTGTGTGTGTGTGTGTGTGTGTGTGTGTGTGTGTGTGTGTGTGTACACCAACACTCCTGGCACAACCAGAGCGTACTCCCTCCCCTGCAGAGCCGTCCCCGGCATGGAACGGGGTTGGGAAGACCTGAATTGGAAAGGAAATCCTCTGAGGCTAGAAAAGGAATCGATACTAAGGGAAGGAAAGAGGGGAAGGAGTGGGGAAGCACAACGGAACTGGGATGCAGGGCTTGTAGCATCCACCCCATTCAAAAAACAACCAACAGTAATAATCTTCACGACGAAGGCAGGCAAAAAGCCTTACTGTGAAAAAGAATATATCCTTATAACAAAACACCTAATACACTCAATCTCATCAATTAATTAAAGTTTTGGATCAGCTATTAATAAACCCTCTGGAAAAACTACGTGCACACAACTTTTCAAAGCCAGATGTGCTGGGCAAAGAGTAACTGCTGGGCATCCGATGGATGGAGGTGGGAGGAAACACTTCCAAATCATAGAATCATAGAATGGTTAGAGTTGGAAGGGACCTTAAAGATCATCAAGTTCCAACCCCCCTGCCATGGGCAGGGACACCTCTCCCTAGAGCAGGTTGCTCCAAGCCCCATCCAGCCTGGCCTTAAACACTTCCAGGGATGGGGCAGCAACAACTTCCCTGGGCAACCTGTTCCAGTGCCTCACCACCCTCACACCAAAGAACTTCTTCCTAAGATCTCATCTCAATCTCCCCTCTTCCAACTTAAAACCATTCCCCCTCGTCCTGTCACTAGACTTCCTGACCAAGAGTCCCTCCCCAGCTCTCCTGGAGCTCCCTTCAGATCCTGAAAGGCTGCTCTCAGGTCTCCCCGGAGCCTTCTCTTCTCCAGGCAAAGTCAATAGGTCAGAAGGGACAGCAGCAACGTTACTCCTGCAACCGTAATTACCTGTTCGATTTGAAGAAGCACCCAGCATGTTTAGTCTGCAGTCAGCACAATCAGCAAGTTATTATCTTCCCAGGAGAAGCCTTTCTATTTAATATATCAACTGGTAATGAAGGCAAGGTGCTCAGGCCTCCTTCTAAAGTCATTTTTGTTCCACCTTTCTCTGGTCTGAAAAGCAGGGTGGCTAGAAAGGAGGTTAGTGTGTATATATATAAACACACAACTTATTTTTCTCCAAACTTATTCAGACCTACTACAAAATCAAGAATCTATAAGGATCCTCGATAAGCCACAGGTGTCTCTGTCCCAAAAAGTCAAGGGGCATCTTATAGGAAGATAATATATTTTTGTGAACTAAGAGAATATCGCATAAAATAGCACAACTGCTGCTCCTGAAGAGCTCAGTAGAGTCGCGAGAACACACCAGCTGCTCTCCACTTGCTTCCTCTCCTTCACATTATTTCCATGTAGCAGAAGTGTCTAAATATTTACCAGCATGGACTAACATTTATACAGCACAACGTATAAATAATTTGGCTTAATAACTCAAAACCATGATGCAAAACTTTAAGGGAGGAAATAATAGAAAATAAGCTGAATCACAAGGAAAGAAGGAATTACCATCTGCTGAACAGCTCTGTTATGTCCACCAGTGCAGTGGGGGAAGAAAAAGAGGGATGTTTTTACCCTCTATTCTCTCCTATTTAAGGCAAAGGTTCTTTTAAAAATAAATTTTAAAGCACTTAAGACAGGATGAGAAAGGCAGAGGAGAAGGAAAAGGGAAGAGGACAGCAGTCTCCTGTTCACCATCTCATCTCCAAACACATCCCAGTGATCCACAACTTTTTCCACCCTCATTCCCTGCAGCTCCATCCACCGAAACGCACAGAGATCACTTTGCCGGGCATCAACTTTCGCAGCTCTTTCTCCACACACTGTCTGATCCTGGTGGAAAAACCCCTCTAGCATGGGCATTTTGATTCCTCCTCCTCTCTTTTCGCATATTTCCTTCTCTTTATAACAACACAGGTAATTCTTCTCCACGCTGACATGATCTATCACCTCCTCCCCACCAGCCGCCTCTCCGGCTCCCATTTTTCTTCCTCACTCCACAGCATTCACATCACTTCTTGGGGGCTTCATCCTCCACACTGATTACTCATCCTCCAACTGCTCATCTGTATGTTCACCAGCATCCAATCTGAATTCCACCTGCGAGTCCTGCTTCAAATTTCTGAACTCCTTATCAGGGCTGTGACTTCAGCTGGTCTTCATCCCATCTCTCTCTCCGTAATCTTGAATTCTCCCTCTTGAACTATCACCTGGTCTTTTTCTCCTGCTCAGCATTTCTCCTTCCTGACTCTCCAACCAGCCTTTTTGGCCAGTTCCAGCCCTTCATCCCCAAATTCTGATCTTAGCTTGCCATTCCCTTTTCTAAACTGAAAAATTTTGTTTGGGCCTCATTGTCCTCTCACTTTCCTCATCCTTCCCCACCACAACATGCAAATTCCTTCCCAGTGTGTTCCAGAACTGGTTCACTTTGATTTTCCCAGTTCCTAAAGCCAAGAGACTCCTCTGTCAGAAACAGTCCAACTGGTTGACCTTCTCTGCTCTGTTTGCTCCTTCTCTTGCTTTTCCACACTCAATTGTTATTCTCCCAGCTTTCTTTTAATCCTCCTCCTCTCACAATTCAGCATCAGGTTTTTCTCTCCTCTTTCTGAAAGCTTTGCCTTCTGCTTCTTCCATTTGTCATCAATAAATGGACAAAACAGGACGTGGCATTACCCTTCCCATAACTAGCAAGGTACCCCGCTGGCCTGCAGAAACTGGGAGCAGCCCAGTATCACTTGAAATGATACCTTTTAAACAGAATCCTAAAATCTCCTGCAATGAAACAGGAGCAACTCCAGATCCAAGAGCGGAAAAGCTTCAGCCGTTTATCTGGAACAAGCAGCAAAGAATAATAATCACTAAGTACTTTCTACAGGAGCTTGTGATTCTGCCTTCAATAATTCCTCCCTCTTCAGCTTTAACATCTTGCAAATACCTGAGATTACTGCCTCGTCTCTGCTGGATCTTTCCCAGGGTTAGCTCTTTAAATCTTTTAGTCAGTATTGTTGTTCTTCCACCCCAAATTCTCTCCAGCCTAATGCTATTCCAGCAATGACAGGCCCATAAAGAACCCACAACTACAGCTCCAACTTCACCAGATACTGAGGAAGGGATCTGGGTTTTGCCATCTCAAGTAATTCTCTGAAAACACAGCTCATGTCATGCCCACCTGCCATCTCCTTCAAGGAAATAATCCAGGAGCAACAGAGCCCAGGGCAGGAATTTGGAGCTCTGTCACCAACTTCACCTCTAGTTTTGCACCAGGAGTTTTGTCACACCAATGTTGGGCTTGCTGAGAACTATGACGTGTTTATGAAGAGCTCAAGGAATTCTGCACACAAAAAAACCCTTAGAAAAATTACCTACCACAGTTTTTGGCATTTCCTTTGTGTCCTGTACAGCCACAGTTTCAATTGCTTCAACTGCCTGTACTTCTAATCAATATATTCCATCGTGCAGACAGTTTTTGAGTGTCAGAGAGCACCCAGTCTGACCTTGCACAGAAATATACCTGTGATTCCTCTATCATGACTGCAATTTCTGCACTACGTTAAAAAGATGATCAATTTTGACTTATAAAAACTATTAAATAATGAAAAAAAAATATCTACCACTCTACCAGACAGTGGTTAATTCCCTGCGCTGTTTACCGTTTGCTCTTTTTTCATTTCAATTTCTCTAGAAATAATTTTATGTTTTCTTCCACATCATTGATAAAGATATTGAATAGCAACGAGCCAAAAAGAGAGATGCTATATAACACACCTATGCGCTCTACTTTGCAATTAATTACCTCCAAGAGAGTATGCTTTTACCTTTGAATCATGTACTGTTCTAAATCCAAGGAAAAGCAAACCACCTTGGAAAAAAAGTAAGAGCCCTAGTTAATATTGGAAGAGCTATATTCCACAGAGACCCGAGTGACTCAGTCTTTCATGAGGCAAGGATATAATTTTCTGGATGAAGTAGTTCAACAAATCTTTCTCACCCTCCACCTTCAAAAATGAATTTTAAATTATTTGTCCTTAAGAAACAATTCCGGCCTGGATCGTAACTAACAGCTGAGCTGAGAAAGAGAAGCAGCATTACCTGAAAAAGCTGGAACACACTAGAAACTCCCAGTTATTCGAAGCCATACTCACCACAAACTGGTCCATGTCCCTCTCAAGGCCCATGTTTGGGAGATCAGGCATCATGTGGGCCACCACTTTAAACCCGGCATCCTTGGCTAAGTGAAAGGACTCGCATACAGCCTTCACGGTGTGACCTCTGGGAAGGGAGGAGAAGACATGTTTTGATGTGTTTAATTGAGATTATTCTCAAGGAAGCGAGAAGGGTTGAGTTTTATTGCCAGTTTATCAGCACTCAAGGCTTGGGAACTGCACTTGGGGCTAAAAGTAGGCCCAAAGTAGGCCCCAAGCAGGCCCCAAGTAGGCCCGTTTGCTACTTCTACAGCAGGTGAACCCCACCAAGGCTACAGCTGTTCAACCACAGCCTCAGAAACTTTGGAAGTTGACATTCGGATGCTGAAGTTCAACTTGAAGTTCCAAGTTTTGAACTTTGGATGCTGAAGTTCAATTTGTAAAGCAACGACACAAACTGCTGCCACAGCACAAGCCTGGGACACGCTGCACTGAAGAATGAGCATGATCAAAATGAAGCATAACTAGAAACAAAAGCAAGAAAAAAGTGAAAGAAGGATGAGGGCTACCTAAGACCAGCTAGCTAGGAAATCCTCCTGCAACACACTTGATGAACTCTTAAGCAGCCCCTTTAGAGAAACACAAACTCTTCCTGACCTCTGAGACCTCTGAAACAGAGGTTGGATTGGGACTCTTGAAGGATTTTGTGCTCTTCTCCACCAACATCAAACCAAATTAACTGTGTCTAACTCTGCAGGAGCTCTAGGAAAGTGGAAACATGAATGACTGCAGGAACAAAGGCTGAATCTCACATAAGTCATTGGCCTCAAGCAAACGCCTCTCCCCTTCCATCTCCAAGGTTCAGGAGCATCTTCTGCCTCCATCCAGCTACCAGGAGGTCTCCATCGCACATGACCAGTCTTCCCACAAAGTCCTTGCTTTTGTTCTTCCCCAGCTGAGGGCTCTTCCACTGCTGATGTTCTTCCATCCCATCAGAATCCACTACCTCCTTCCCTTTTGAACTCCCATTTTCTTCCCATCCCACTTTCACAGCAGTTCATCCCATCTTTTTGGAATTCCTTGCTGACAGATTAACCCAGCAGGTGACTCTTCTTCTCCTCAATGGTCCTTTGGATGAAAAATGAGCACCATCTGGGCATCTTTACGAATGCATGCCTTCTGTCGAGGCCTAATGGGAACCAAACCAAGCAGCCACTTCCCGTGTTTTAAGGACCTCTTCCTTCCTCTGCTGGAAGATTCTGCCTCCGTTAAATCCCTACATGTAGTTTTATGACTCCAGTTTTATTTATGGGTTTTTTTTCCAGAAGTACTACGGTGTTTTTCTAAGACTGTTCAAGGACAGTATTACTCAAGACCTTGAGTAGCCCGAGGGGAGTAACCAGAGACTTGCTTCATAAATAAAAATTATTTTCTTATTAGAAGTGGAATCTGAGCTGCATCAATAACTTGATTATTTGATGCCTAGATCTGTTCTTGAATATTTTTCTGCCTCACAGCCACCAAAAGCACTCAAAAACCTCACTAATGACTTATGGAACATAATAGAAAGTAATTTCCAAACAGTTAGCCTAATTGGTTGTAATCTGACATTTCGCTACCAGCAAAATATTAAAAGTTTAGAGCCAAAACACATCCCCCACAAAGTAGGAGGAGAAGCAAAATGAGGTCGTTTCAGAAGAAAGAGAAACTTGAATTATCCTCCTCTGAAAGTATGTTCCAATGCATCGTTCTAAAAACTTGGAGGGGGATATTTGAGGGAACAACCTGCAGCGAAGCCTTTTAGGAATTCCACAAGCACCCAAAACCTTTACAAAGCTCATTCTATACAGAATTAGCTTCTTAATGAAATCACATCACTAATCTACCACTTTGTTCTTCTTCTGATTCATCAGCAGGAAGGCAAGGGGTCATTAGCAAATGTCCAAGGCAAACGTGACACGTGGCTTTGAATGATTTATGGTTCCGGCTCCGATGTGACAGACACCACGGGGGGAAAACCAAAGCAGACTGAAGCCACAGCCATGTGGGCTTGTATAGTTCCCACCTCAGGGTGGGACACCTTTAAAAAGACTTGAGATGGGGGAAAACAAGAGATATTAATTGTTAATTTTACAGTCTGTGTCGGAATGAATCGTTAATGAACACATCTGGGCTAAGAGTGAGGTTTAGCTACGATCCTTAGAAGGGATCTTTTCCTTTGGAAAGCTCTGACATCTAGAGGAGGAAAGTACCACCTATAAATCTTAACTCTTCACTCTTAGATTACTCAATAAATGGCTGTTCCTGCTTCCTGAGACCTGGAGCCTGACCATTTCATAGCAGTGATGTCCTGTACCTCCCCATACCAGCGACACTACAGCCAAACCCGCAGCAGGAAACTCATTTGGGATTCTTTAGGCTTCTAAAAGAAAATGTCCAACATTTTCAGTTTTGCACTGCTGCCTTTAAGGTAGGTATTAACAAAAATGTGCTTTGCTTATTGAACCATAATCTCTCTGTCATTATGTATGATTATGGTTATTAAACATCTTTGGTAGGTGACTGGAATATGCAATAAGGACAAAGGCAAGTTGTACGAGTGTTAGAAGTTAAAAAAACATAAAAAACCAAAGAAAAAATAAATCACTTCTTTCAAAACCTGAACAGAATTATGAGACTTGCAATAAGAGAAAATGATAAAAAAAAAAATAAGAGAGATTGTTCATTTCTTTCCTCACGGGCAAGTCAGCCAATGTGCTGCCCACTCTCCTACGCAGGACGACTGTTCTTTCAGCCACAGGTCCAGGATCACAAAGAATAAATCACAGGTCTCTTGGGAATGTATTTTGCAATCCTTAGGGAGACTGTATGTCCAGGATGGCTGTGGTTAATCCATCAGCAGGCGTTGTTTCTGGTTACACCTCACCCTCTGTACTCGCCAATGTCAACCCTCCTCCCCAATACTCAGCAGAAAGAGGTGCCTGGGGTGGAGAACACACTGTGGTGAAGTGTCTCCAACAGATTACACCGTGTTGTATCTACTCAAGGCAGGACAAGAACGTTGAGGTCTCTCTGGGTGCACCTTCTACTTCACAAAACTGCATTTATTGATAAAGGTATTAAAAAAAACCCCAAAACAAAAAGGAGAGAGATGTGCGATACAGGAAAAGAATATGATTTTAAATTAAAACGCCCCAAATAACCCCATTTTCTCAAGCCATCATCTCCATGATATCGCAAAGAAATCTCTGAAGCCACTGCAGTTTATTAGTTCTTCTTCACAGAGATACGGCCACACAGGCAAGGAAATGAGCTAAATGTCTCAACGTTCAATGATAAATGGGTGTTCAAGTGAACAGGCCAAGAGATGCTGCTCAGGAGCACTCCAGAAAACCCCAGCCAGCTTCTCCACGAAGCTTTCTTTCTCCTCACCTGTTGGTGTCCCTGGCCACGTCCTCGTAGACGCTCTGCACCCCGATCTCCAGCCTCGTGCAGCCATAGGACAACATGTCACTCAAATGTCTCTTCAGGCAGTAATCTGGTCTGGTCTCTATCGTTATCCCAACGCATTTGGTCAGGCTTCGTTCCGAATACCTGCAAAAAACCCCATAAAAATAATCCATCCTCTATTAAAATTGTGCAGTTGTCACAAGCAGCTTCAGAAGAGTGTCCCAACATCTTCCAGCTGAGAGTTTCCACGTCGCTGCCAGAATTAAAATCCAGGTTATAAACAAAATCCCAGCAGCAAGGGAAGACTCAACCTTATTGCAACGCATGGATGAAACGATATACAAATACAGAGGTTTTGCTTTGTATAAAAGCAAAAAGGACTGTGGTAGCTTCGTGGGGCTTTTTTAAACACTACTTGTTAGGAAGATGCCCCCAGAGCAGCCTGAGCCTTCAGATCTCAGCAGTGCCAGCAGTGCGCGCTGGCAGCCCAGAAAGCCACCCGTATCCCGGGTTGCAGCAAAAGGGTGAGCAGCAGGGCCAGGGAGGGGATTCTCCCCCTCTGCTCTGTGCTCCTGAGACCCCACCTGGAGTCCTGTGTCCAGCTCTGGAGTCCTCAANCCAACTCTGACCATTCTATGATTCTATGATCTGGGCAAAAGGGGAAGACAGAGCAGGCAGTGAGAGACTTGTTGGGTTTCAGAGACAAACCAAAGGGAGAGTTTGGTGCAGTCGGTATGTTTTCATTCGATAAATCGTGAGGACTGGGACAAGATCCAACTGTGTTCTCACAAGACTGTCTATGAAAAATTCCATAAATCACGTCTCTTTGTGAGCAAGAGGCAGGCTTTCAACTTCATTGAAGCCTCACGCTGAAACAAAATTCATTGTTAACCTTTTTCCCCCTCCCCTCTCATTCATCACTGGATGTCTAACAGAGACCAATTATTCAGCTCGTAGAAAAATCCTCTACTGATGACAAATGGTAAGTTACTGACCTACGAGGGAGTAAAACAAGAGAAAAAAGGAATCTAAAACCGCCTGGAACCAAAGTTCACAAAAGGAAACCGTCAATCAACATAATCTCCACCACCACCAGCAAGGATAATATTCCTTTCCATTCAGGAATTATTTCACTTGACCGTCTTCCCTGCAGAAGGTGGTGGTTGTATAACTGAGGTCTGCAGGAGAAAAGATTTACAGCAGGAAAAAGGAAACTTCTTCTTCTGAAACCATGTGAAACTGCAGACATAATCTGGATAATTCCCAAACTGAGACGTGGGCGGGATTAACAGCCGCCGTCTGAGCGGAATATCGGTCTCTTTAATGGTCCCAGATGATGAAGATCTCAGTATTAATATTAAATGTTGCTGAAAAGAGGACACCTTGAGAAAGAGAGAGATGTTATGCTGATACCTGAAGAGCATTTCACACCAAAATCGTAAGGATGACTAACTTCAGCTCTTTATTAGGTGTTCTATAAAGATTCATCAGCCAATTTCCGGCTCTGGATGGCTGGAAGCTTCTGAATCAAAATAAAGCTTCAGATTCTACCTCAGATCATGTTGGAAGGCCAAGTCGACCAAAAAAAACCACCCCAAACCCCACCACCCTCAAATTCCTCCCCCTACAAAACCAGCAAAACCCACAAGTGGGCTCAGACAAGCAAAAACATTCACTCCCTTCAAACCGTTAAAAGTCTAAGATCTATAAAAACCAAGATATTTGGGGGACAGACTGGAATGACTGTCAAAATAAGCAACTTAAAAAAACCCACCACAACACCACAAACCAAACAAAACCCAAACAACAAAAAAAACCCCACGTAAAACATTTCAGAGTTTGTGGCTCACTAATCTGACAGATTAACGGAACAATTGTTTCTCACGTCAGGGAAAACATCGCGACGTGTGATTCATTAGCATCAGACTGAAAACCACTCATTTTTAAAGATGTGATTTGCAGCAATTAAAGAGAGAAATTTTAGCTGAGGGCAGAAGAGGGAGGGAAAGTAATCAAAAAACTCACCCATGGGGCCAGAGGGTAGGTGCTCACGTTAAGCACCTGCAATCAGGCTAGAAATACTCAGAGGAAATAAAAATAATGATATCCCTCCCCCCAGTAAATTCATGGTTACAATATAAAATGAATTCCAACAGATCCCAAATTCTAACATCTACTAAGGGCACCAACAGGATTTCAGCGTGGTCTAAGGGCTGGGAAAATTGTCTTGCCCAGCTCTACACTGTAAAGAGAAGTAGGACTTAATGCTAACTAGAAGAGCAAAATAGAAACAAGCCCAAACCAGACAAAGCAACGAAGATGGTGCTTCCAAGAAAAGTCATGAGCCTCTTCAAACCACCACCGTGGTACGAGACAGATCTTCTCAACCATTTTTTAGGACAAGAGGAAACGGCCTCATGTTGTGCCAGGGGAGGTTTAGGACGGATATTAGGAAAAAAATTTCCCCAAAAGGATTGTGAGACTATGGAACAGGCTGCTCAGGGCAGTGGTGGAGTCCCCATCCCTGGAGGGATCTCAAAGGCGGGCAGACGTGGTGCTGAGGGACATGGGTCAGTGGTGGGTTTGGCAGAGTTGGGTTGATGGTTGGACTGGATGATCTGAAAGGTTCCTTCCAACCTGGACAATTCTATGATTCTAACTCAAGCCACAAGACTTGGGTGAGCAAACAGAGCACAGTCTCCTACTCTATCAGTGTAAAATAAAGGCTTGGATTGCATAGTCCATATTTAATGAAGACCACAGATTCCTTTCAACTAACTGGAAAAGAGAAAGAAGTGTGGGACAGCCAACCTTCCACCTCCTCAAAGAAGATTCGACTTCTTTTCTTTCCTTTCTCAACTTTTAACATTCATTTGGGTATTCAACATTGTTCCCATCTGCAAAACAAGCAACTCTGTTGCATTTGAAACCTTGTTGTCTGACAATCCCTTTGAGTTTCAACTCCAATTAAGGTTTTCCCGCCTGTATCCCTCCTGAACATCCCACACCTCCTTTCACCTTCTGTATGTACTCCTCTTCTCATGCTTGAGCTCCATCAGAACCTCCCCGATAAGCAAAGCACCTGTGGTGCCTGCTTGGTTTCTCTTTGCGATTTGAAGAGGTTGGCCTGGAAGATCAGCTAAACCCACCTGGGCTTATTCACCCTTCAGGGTATCCTCTCACCTTTTGGTTCCCTGGAAAGGTTCAAATCTGTTGTCCTGAATTAATTCTGACACCTTTATTCTGTTACTTGCACCCTTTGGAATCTTAAGCTCTAACATCTCAAGACTCACTGGAGCCAAGACCTTCCCTCAACCAGCTCTTTGTGAGTAGCAGACCCAGGAAAGCACCCCTCCTAGGCACCAGATGACCCAAGTACTGTCCTAATGCACTCCAGAAGTCTCCTAAATTAGCTGTGTTCCACCACGCTGCCCTTCTGGCAGGTAGCAGGGTATCAGAATAGTCTCAAGAAGTTTTATATATTTTTCATTAAGTGCATCTATTCCGCTGCTTACATCATTCTCATACCTTTTCTTAGCACTATCTCCATTTTTTAAGCATTCTTCTTGTTGCCTTTGATACCAAAAACAGCCACAGAACTTTGCAGACACACCAGTAATATATCCAGATGGAATATGATTTGCCTATTCCTATCCAATTTTCCACTATTTATACAGTCAAGGGTAATTTGGCTGCTGAATCACACAGAAAGCTCATGATAATGCCACTTAACTCCTAAATATTTTCTAGATACTTCGCTGCTTCTCAGAATAGAGCCCTGCACCATTCCTAGAAAAAAACAGCTTTACATTCTCCCCATAATGAAGTACACAGCTTGCTGGTATACAACTTACTATGGAATATAGATTTATCCCTTATTTGCCCATCCCCAGTATTGATAGCTCCTGCCAACCCTCAGAAATTACTATTTTAACACAAGTATTAAACACGAGGCCCAGAGGCAAAACCAGAGGAATCCTATTAGAAATCATTCAGGTCAATGACAATAATTTGCTGCTGTGCCTGTTTGGAAAACCAACGTAATGGGTGACACGTTGTTCCAGTCTCTTTTTAAATGTCACAATATCTCAGCGTAGCAAGGCAATTCTCCTCCAGAAGTTGCTTCTCCCGAAAAAACCACCACCCTTGAAGTTGGCTAACAGGATACAGCGACTTATCGTGATAATGGAGATGATGGATTAGCTGGGTTTAATTTTTAAAAACAATAGCAGACATCTAGCCACATATCCTGAGGGAATGGCGTGCAAGCCAAGGCAGATACGGAGAGGGAACAGAGTCTATCCAACCAGGCAGACGGCCGGAAAACCAGATAGCTAGAGCTCTGAAGAGAGTGACTCAGAAGCCACGAGAGGTTAAGATGACCTTGGTGATGACCAAGACGAGCAAAACTATTATTAACTGAAGACCAAAAGAAGGAAAATGGAGAAAGCCCTGAGGAATTAGACGAAGCCAAGGTGAAAACTCCACACATGATGGTCTCACATATAAAAGTTCACCTGATTTTCAGGTTTATTCCAACGTTAATATTTGTGATGTGTATTTCACAGAATCACAGAATCATTTTGGTTGGAAGAGAGCTTTAAGATCATCAAGTCCAACCATTAACCAACACTGACCAAACCCNCACACTGCTGGCTCATATTCAACCGTTGTTGACCAACACCCCCCCAATACTCCATTTCTTCCAGAACCTGAGAGGAAAGATGGATTTTACGTTCTCAAGCAGCAACAAACATCTTAGAGAACTTCTCCTCCTTCCCTGGAAGAGTTTTATTTGTTATTTGCAATACAGCAGCGCTGAGGAACCCCACATCATCAAAAGAATAATCAGAAATCAAGAGAAGTGAGTAACATAAGATGACAGGGGGGGCAATTTGAATAACGGGCTGACCGCAGAGGTAAATTATGCAAATCACAGAGATGTTAAGCCATACAAATGAAGGAAATGAGATCTAGAGAAACCTTAAGATCCGTGCAGACACAGCTATTGTAGTCAGTTCTTTTCAGCGTGATTACAGAACTGTCTGACACAGGAAGATGTAAAGGAGGGATTATTAATTTTAATCATTAGAGAATATTTGACTGACTTTTCGGAGAAAGCTGGTACATTAAGTAGACCTTCAAATCAGAGCCTGCCCCTAAAATAAGCTTGGGCTTTTTTCAGATCAAAAAGGCACCCACCTCCCCAGCAGACACAACGGTTTGACACCGGATCCCAGACACTTTCTCACTTCAAGGAAGAACAGGCAGGACAGCCCTGGCATAAAACAACTCCTTTAACAAAGCTTCTGCTCGCTCTCAATTCAACTTTGCTCCGCAGACAAAAGCCTCACCAGCTCAGAGACCTGGACATCAAAGTCTCAATTATTTACAATCCATCCTACAACAGTTTCCAAACTCCCTGCTTGGGGTGAGGAGTGGCAGGATGCCAGATGGCACAGAAAGACCTGCCTCACCCCAACCAGCTCAGAAAAGATAAAGTATAAGAATAAAGCAGGTGAGTTAACGCAGTGTGTATACTCAATCACATGCCTTTAAACCATTTATCTGTTTGAAACATCTCAGAGTAGGAGAGTTCCTAAAGAGGAGGCAAACGGAGAGGCAAAAGAGCAGGAAAAGGCACAAGAAGCAGCAGAAACAGTTCAAAAGTGGCACCAAAGAAAACCATTTACCAAAAGCAAGAAGCATTTAGATGCATCCACCTATATGTAAAGAAGGGAAGGATCTAGAACTCTTCCAACCCAACAGTCTCCAAAAATGTGCCCGCAGGACGTTCCATCATTCCTTCAAAAGCCAAAGAAAACCTTCTTGATGGTGAAGATGAATGGAACTATGAAGATGCTCATATTGCTTGATCACCATCGTTGCCAACGGATTATCCACCAGCAGCAATTTCCACCAGATGTGGTGCTCCACAGGCATAGACATCGCAACAAATGGACACAGCTTAGTTGGGAAGGGGAGGGCACTGCTGCTCATCTACCCCATCTACTCCCACAAGCCTCATCCCAAAACCTGCCTTAGAAGAGGAGGTGCTTGGAGCCTCGTGGAAAGAAGGGAAGTGTTGGAGGTCTGGGTGGGAACATGAAGAATTGTCATCAGCAGCCAAAGGATTCCACAACAGATAGTTCTTGGCCTTAGTTTTGTCAACAACAGTGGCTGGGAACATCCAGAGTCTCAAAAAAGTCTAATATCTTCCAAAAAAACCCACAACCCTTCTTGTTGACTTGTAGTCAACACATAGGTGTTCAAGATGGACAATGATGTCTAAGCATGTGGAATTAAGACCAAAAGTGACACCACTGGTTTCTGAAGGGGAAATTGCTGATAGAATACACCAGAATCTAACGGATCACATCCTCACTTTTACTGGAATGACCTCCTTTTCCTTGATCTCCAATAGCTCTGCTTTATCACAACGCTCATCTCTGGAAGGCAGCTAGCCAAAATTAATTCAATAGCTACAATTTCCTGCCAGTAAACAAAAGAGGTGGCATCTTACTCATCCGACACGTTTCCAAAGTTGCATGTTTGATGATTGCCCAGAGCAGATATTTCTGAAAGGCTCAAACACCAGTTATTTGGCTTTACAGGGCTCCCTTTTTATTACAACATTCCAGCGTTTGCTTTATCACCCTACCAGGAGCACGACCGACGGCTTCGGTTTCTCAGCAGTATCAGTTTCCCAAGGTTCAGTACTGAAATACTGGAAAACTTAGGAGTTGCTTAAAATACAGGCATTTCTTGACTAAAATATAACTTCCCAATTTTGATAAAGTAATGGTATTTCCACCTGCTAAAACATCAAAGAAGCATCAAAAGAAGTGTGAGCAGCAGGGCCAGGGAGGGGATTCTCCCCCCTCTGCTCTGTGCTCCTGAGACCCCACCTGGAGTCCTGTGTCCAGCTCTGGAGTCCTCAACACAGAAAGGACATGGAACTGTTGGAACAGGTCCAGCGCAGGGCCACCAAGATGCTCAGAGGGCTGGAGCAGCTCTGCTGTGAGGACAGGCTGAGAGAGCTGGGGCTGTTCAGCCTGGAGAAGAGAAGGCTCCGGGGAGACCTTGGAGCAGCCTTCCAGGATCTGAAGGGAGCTCCAGGAGAGCTGGGGAGGGACTCTTGGTCAGGAAGTCTAGTGACAGGACGAGGGGGAATGGTTTTAAATTGGAAGAGGGGAGATTTAGATGAGATCTTAGGAAGAAGTTCTTTGGTGTGAGGGTGGTGAGGCACTGGAACAGGTTGCCCAGGGAAGTTGTTGATGCCCCATCCCTGGAAGTGTTTAAGGCCAGGCTGGATGGGGCTTGGAGCAACCTGCTCTAGGGAGAGGTGTCCCTGCCCATGGCAGGGGCGTTGGAACTTGATGATCTCGAAGGTCCCTTCCAACTCTGACCATTCTAGGATTCTATGACTCTATGATAAGTAAGAATTAATCTTTTTTGGGGGGTGAAATGCCACTAACAGGTAAGTCACGGGTAATTATTCTCCCTCATGCTGTGTCACTTGGTGTTAGAAATCCAGGACAGGATCTGTGTTTGAAACAGAAAGAAACACCCAAAGCAACCTACAACTTACCTGCTTTCTCTCTTTCTTAACTTGTTTACTGAGTTGTAACCGCAATGAATGGATGTGACATCTGAGACTCCTCCCAAGGAAAGCACAGCACGAGCAGAGTTCTGTTAACACACTCCAGGCCTAATCAAAGTGAGGCTATTTGCATGGACTAATTAAATGCCTGGCTGTAACGACAAGAAGGTAATGATGTTGGCTATAAAGGGAAAGGGAGGGGGGTTGTTTGGTTTATTTTTATATCATTCACAGCTTTCATAGAGCAACGCTGTGTGGAGGAGCTCTGGGCAAGGAGGCTGGAAGCAGTGCTGGAGGGCCCGTGTCGCCCTGCTCTGACCATGCTGGGCTAATAAATTCACAATTAGTCCCAAAGCCATAATCACTGCCTCTCCTCAGAGGCCATCAGGAACCTTCCAGGGCTGGCTCAGCTCAAGAGGCCAAAAAACCCCACCAAAAATAAAGAAGGACACGGAACAGAAAACCCTGACAGGACCTTCTGACACTGCAGCCTTATTTTCTCAGCTCCCATCCATCAAATTCAAGGAAAGAGCAATATAGAAAATGGGGTTTTTTTAGTAATTAATTATTAGCAAGCCCCAATCAAACCCAGCAGCATGAATAAGCAAATGCCAGAGTGAAACATTTCAAACAAGAAGAATGCATATCTGTGACTCTAATGGGAGCTGCATTGTAACCTCTTTTTTTAAAAACTAAAGGTTTAAGGGAAAAAGGCTAAAATCAGGCTAATGTGGGGTGTGCTTATCTCCTCCTCCCTCTCCCTTCTCCGATCTGTCTGTCCTGCTTTGAGGCAGAACAGAACCAACTTGGTGTTCAGTGATTTTACTCCTCACAGGTGAGTGCAGCCAAATTACAGCCTTGGAGATGGAAGTCTTCATGTTTCTCCCAGAAGAGAAGCAGCAACACGAGCCACCAGCCTCCTGACACCCAGGCTTAGGGAGAAACTGGTCTCTGAACAACCTTCAGATGGCAGCTGGAGTGCCAGTAACAAACTGACCAGGTCTGGAGATGGACCAAGGGACCTGCAAGCTCCAGAAAGACACCAAGAGCACCTGAGACAAGTCCAAAGGTCTACTTAGCCCAGGATCCCACCACCCACGGCTGCTGCAGATGGTTAGAGCAGAGCAGCAGGAGCAGGGCAAGCTCCAACGGTGTTTTCCTTGAATATTCTCCCAGTTCATAGAATGGTTTGGGTTGGAAAGGACCTGAAAGATCATCTTGTTCCAGATTCCCTGCCCTGGGCAGGGACACCTCACACCAGACCAGCTCTGGGCAACCCAAGCCAAGGTCTCACCACCCTCACAACAAAGAAGTTCTTCGTAGTATCTCATCTAAATCTCCCCTCCTTCAATTTAAAACCATTATCCCTCATCCTATCACTATAATCCCTGATAAAGCATCCTTCCTCTTCTCCCAGTTGCCAATTATCTCCTCTCCAGGGCCTCCCTGAGCCAGAGGTGACATCTTTAGTCGTAGGAGGTGTCTTTAGGACTTCACAGCTCCCAATGGATCTTTTCCCTATGAAGGTGTCTGGTCACCCCTCAGCCCAACCATGGGCTGCACAAAGTGCCTCTTTGGTGTTTAATTCCCTTTTCATCTGACAGCCCAAGTTTCATCCTTTTTTTTCTTCTCCACGCCCCTCAGGATTCCATAAATCTCTATTATATCACCCTCAAATAATTTTTTCCCCCAGTTCCACAGTATTATTTTCCTTTTCCCCTCCTTCATCTTTTAAAAGGTTCAAGCTGTGAAGGCGCCGCTGAATTCCGTGGCAGCACAACAATACTTCCCAGTTTGCTCTCTTATTCCCTTCCCTATAATTCCTCACACTGAGTTGGTCTTTTAACTAACACCGAGCATCGAGCCTGTGTTTCTCACAGTTCCCATTTTAAAATCCTGCTCCTGAGTGGCATCAGCTCATTGTTCTGGAGTAAAATAAGGAGAAATCTTGGTTATACACATGACTATTTGGTTTTAACCCACCCCTTCACCACCCACCCAGCAAGGACCAGCACACCTTTTCCAGCACAGACACCTCTGGCACACCACTAATGACCTTCCTCTGTTGTATAAATTGATCATTTATTAAATCTCCTGTTATCTTTCAATTATTTATGCATGCAAAGCCCTCACTCCTATCCCCACCAGCTTCACAGAGGCTCTGGTGAAGGACCTCATTTTTGGAAATCCAGATAAAGTTACATATATTTGTCAAATGCTTCCAAGAAAACTATAACTTTCATGTTTCCTTGAAACATCAGCCAATTTCAAGCAGCCAGAGGAAAGGAGTTCACCTGCCATAATGTGAAAATGTGTAGGGTGGAAACAAGAATCCCACTAGGCTCATTCTACATAAAGAGGGAGGTGCTTTGGGTTTTTTAGCAGATAAAGAAAACACCAACTTTTATTGGATAAAGGCAACTGAGGTCCAATATATCTGCAAAATGCAACTTTTTCTGAGATGTCTCAAAGAAGAAAATACATAAAGTGCTTGTAAAACATCCACTTCCCGAGTTCATACTCAATCTGTTAGATGAGTGTAAGAAAAGAAGCCTGAAAGTCTTGATAAAACTGCAAAAAGGAAGAGGCTCAGATGGCCAGAAGCTTGAAGGCACCATCAAGCTCTGAGCTTGCTACAAAAGAGGGCAAGATTTCCTCTCCCAAACAGCAGCTCCTCTCCTATATAAGAAAAGAAAATAGTTTACAAGTAATTACATGCCCTCCCAAGGCTACCAAACCCACCCAAAAATCACTTCTGAAGTGGGAAAAAAGCCCACGCACGGGGCTTTTCAACCCCAAACAGTATTATCTTCAAAACCATTTGACAGTTTATGATGCAGAAGAAAAGCTTGGGAAAAAAAAAAGCAGCCTCAGCACAACGAGAGAAAATTGGAGACACTTTAAGCCATGAAGTTTTACAGAGAATCAAATGTGTTTCTTAGTAATGATTTAGGAATTTCTGCCCAGTTATCCAGGGCAGGCACTGAACACAGAGCCTTGCTCTTTGCTTTGAGCACTGGTTCTGTGCAGCGTGGTGGCCTCAACCCAGGCAGTATTTCCAGGGGAGAGAAGCAGAAGGCAGTGGAAGTATTTGGTTAATACTTCATAGAATGGTCAGAGTTGGAAGGGACCTTAAAGATCATCAAGTTCCAACCCCCCTGCCATGGGCAGGGACATCTCCCACCACACCANNTGAGGACTCCAGAGCTGGACACAGGACTCAGGTGGGATCTCACGAGTGCATAGCAGAGGGGAAGAATCACCTCCCATGACCTGCTGGCCACGCTTCTCTTGATGCAGCCCAGGGTACGGTTGGCTTTCTGGGCTGCCAGTGCACTCTTCATTTTGGTCAATTTTGCCTTCCTGGTACCTTTTCACCAAGCAATATTAAAAAACTATAAAGCAGCAGCTCTCAGTTCCATTTCAGCTTCCCCTCGTGTGGATTCCAGCACAATTTTATTTGACCTTTAGTTAAATTCCACCTCCGGCGGGCGATCGATAGCAGCGAGTCCCCCAGGTTTCACTCTGTGTCCCTTTCTCTTTGGATCCAAGCAGACAGAAGGGGAGAACACATCCCACCACCACCAAACCATGTCAATGCAGGGACAGCAAAGTGCCAGCAGCCACTCTGGACAGTGACACGAAGAAAACTCACATGAGGAGATGCCCAAGATTTGCCCTGGATTTCTCACATCTGCAGTTTCGCCCAGGGAAACTTTAGAGAGCAACAAATTACAAGTCTGTCACCAGATCAATACAATCAACGATTGGGTCATAATTATATAGACACTTCACCCCAGAATAGTCAATATATAGTTATTGACACAGGCTAAAAAGGGATTTGGAAGGAAAAAAACCCCACCACGACAGACTCTTTTATTAAATCTTAACCGAAGCTCAAGGTTTTCCTGCCGCAGTTGATGAGAGAGTCAGCACCAGGTGAGACTTCCATGTATTAAAAAAATATCAAGTTCCAATTTCAGTCCTGATATTGACTCACTGTGGCCTAAGGAAAGTTGCATATTCTTAGTAACAACCACTTCCTTGCTCTTATTGAGGAAAATAACCCCTCCTGCTGCTGCAGCGCTGCGTCTAGTTCCGACAACTCAGTGCCCTAAAAGCTGCTGTTGCATAAAGACAGTGCCCAGGAAAAACCTCCCTTTGTAGTTTCCTCATCTCCTTATTAAGTGGAATTCATCCTCACTCCCATACAAGCATTTAGCTTCAGGAAGGAAAGCCAGCTTGATGGCTGCTCGGGGGAAACTAAGAAATCATATCAATAAAATTATAAACAGAGCTAATAAAAAGCAGTTACCAGCCAAGAATTATAGTTTCACTCATCTTGTTCTCCTGCCAAAGCAACTCCCTCACCTATAAAGCTGCAATATCATCTCTCCCCCAAAAAACACAAGTGCTACGAAAACACACAGGCAATTGTTTCCTCCACACTTGTAAAAGCAGATGTTTGGGAAGATGCTTCCTGCAGGAGATGGCCAGAATGGACAGGGCTGTTTCCCCGGCTCCGTTTGCCATCCAACACAGCTTAAGGTACCAAAAGCCACTCAACTTTTCATGGTGATTGAGCTCACTGCTTTGGAAAAGTATTCCAGCTTTGAGCTTAAAACTGCTCAGACATCCCTCAAAGCTCCAGCGAGGATGTGCTGGTCCCAAGGAGCAAATTTCTGCTGAAAAGTGAAGTCAAACGTTTCCCACCGTGGCTGCAACCCCCCACCTGGCTCATGATGAGACAAATACAGCAGAGAGAAGAGAGAAAAACAACACAACCAAAGGTGAGGGACCACTTGTGTCTTCCTAGAGGTGGGGAAAAGGAAAGAGCTGTAAAGGAGAATGAAGCCAAGAACCAACACTGGAAGAATCACAGAATCATGGAATGGTCAGAGTTGGAAGGGACCTTAAAGATCAGCAAGTTCCAACCCCTTGCCCTGGGCAGGGACACCTCCCAGCACACCAGGTGGCTCCAAGCCCCATCCAGCCTGGCCTTGAACCCCTCCAGGGATGGGGCATCAACAAGTTCTCTGGTCAACCTGTTCCAGGGTCTCACCACCCTCACACCAAAGAAGTTCTTCCAAATTAGAGTCAGTGGTGGCCAGGTCAGAGTCAGAGCCAGTGCAGGTACCTGCTTCATCACGAGCTGGCTCCCTCTCTGGGCTCCACTGCCCACATTTTGGTGGGCTGTAAGGGGAGATCAGGCACTCAGTTCACCCAGAAACATCTGAATTGAGCTGTCTTAACCCACATCCCACCTCAAAGCAGTTAGAAAAAAAAGGAAATCTTATTTATATCAAAGGAACAGAGGCCCTTCCCAGTAATTTATAACTTTTAGAGCAGCACACAATCCATCTCCAGAGGCGAAGCGGGCAAACCTGAGGGATTTTCCTGCAGAAAAGTGGGTAATTGTGTAATCCAAGGCGCAGACAGAGGGTGACAGAATTAAGGCTGCACAACCGCCCCCCCCAGCGCTGCCAGATCCCAGCTTTTGGAGCACTTGACTTCCCGAACGGATGGGCCACGAGGAGGCAGAGAGTCCCAGAGCACATCAGCTGCACCAGCGCTGCAGAAAGACGCTGTTCAGGACTGTTCAGCCTGGAGAAGAGAAGGCTCCGGGGAGACCTGAGAGCAGCCTTCCAGGATCTGAAGGGAGCTCCAGGAGAGCTGGGGAGGGACTCTTGGTCAGGAAGTCTAGTGACAGGACGAGGGGGAATGGTTTTAAATTGGAAGAGGGGAGATTGAGATGAGATCTTAGGAAGAAGTTCTTTGGTGTGAGGGTGGTGAGGCACTGGAACAGGTTGCCCAGGGAAGTTGTTGATGCCCCATCCCTGGAAGTGTTTAAGGCCAGGCTGGATGGGGCTTGGAGCAACCTGCTCTAGGGAGAGGTGTCCCTGCCCATGGCAGGGGGGTTGGAACTTGATGATCTTTAAGGTCCCTTCCAACTCTAACCACTCTATGATTCTATGATTTCAAAAGCAAACAGCCTCCCTCTCTGCCTTGTGCAGCCTTCCCAAAACAAACCCAGCAAAACCCAAGAAGTCCTTCCATAAAAGTATGGAAATTAAACCTGCCTCTTGTTTTCTGGGTTGGTTTTCCATGCCTCCTGCACCCACTGTGTTACTAGAAAATGACTTTTCTTGCAAATTAATTTAGCGCTGTCGAAAGGCAGTCGATCTCAGTTCCCAACACCAATGAGGCAAGTACAGCACAGCTGAGGGAACCATAAACAGCATCTCACTACTTTCTCAGCCTATTTTCATTTGGGCTGGAAAGCAATCTCTGCCAAAACAAAGGAAAAACAGAAGAGGAGGTAGCACAGGCCCTGCTTTAGCTCTCCAGGGCATGGGAGCATCAGCCTGGGATCACTCCTTATGGAGCTGAAAGCTGATGCTTGATCTTCTGCCCGCTTGGAAAATCAAAATACAACAACAACCAAGGCTTCTGAAACAGACAGGATGGTCTGATCCTTTCTGTGTCAGGGAAGACACCAAGATGATCAGAGGGCTGGAGCACCTCTCCTATGAGGACAGGCTGAGAGAGCTGGAGAAGAGAAGGCTCCGGGGAGACCTGAGAGCAGCCTTCCAGGATCTGAAGGGAGCTCCAGGAGAGCTGGGGAGGGACTCTCGGTCAGGGAGTGGAGTGACAGGACGAGGGGGAATGGTTTGAAATTGGAAGAGGGGAGATTGAGATGAGATCTTAGGAAGAAGTTCTTTGGTGTGAGGGTGGTGAGGCACTGGAACAGGTTGCCCAGGGAAGTTGTTGATGCCCCATCCCTGGAAGTGTTTAAGGCCAGGCTGGATGGGGCTTGGAGCAACCTGCTCTATGGAGAGGTGTCCCTGCCCATGGCAGGGGGGGTGGAACTGGATGATCTTGAAGGTCCCTTCCAACTCTGACCATTCAATGATTCTAAGAAATTAACCCAGAAAGCTTATTTAGTGCACGCCACGCCGTCTCTTCGTGCCATTACCTCTGGATCACCAGCATAATTTGACCTAGAAGCCAATACTAATCAGGCCAGGTTCGTGTTCACACAGGTGATCAAGCCATGAATAAAAACTCCACCTCCAGCTCCCCATTCCCACTGAGCACTCGGATCCCATCCCAGCATTAACATTTTAGTGCAGGTCACTGGAGAAGTTGTTCTGCTTGCCAAATTACACCCGCACAGCAGTGAAGCAGCAAAAACGAGGAAAGTATTCCCTTTGGCAGGTGTTCAGCTGTAATTTGCTGAAAATGTGCAAAAAAAAAGAAGAAGAAGAAAAAAAAAGGCCCTGAAATTCATTATTTAGCTCTGACAATGTCATGACCGTGAGGGCCATCAGCCTTTTCACCAGCATTTGCAAATATTGCTAAATTTGGTGTAGCTCAGATTTCTGTCCTGAATAAACCCCAGAACCTCCCAAATCTTTGATGAAGGTGCTTTTGGTTCTGGCATCCACCTGATAAAACCTAAAATGTGTGAGCAGCAGGGCCAGGGAGGGGATTCT
>VXBW01002912.1:79379-93291 GCA_013400375.1 Thinocorus orbignyianus | reverse complement strand
AAGGGAGCCCTAGGATGAGGAGGAAGGTTTTGACCCTGAAAGAGGGGAGATGGAGATGAGATGTGGGGAAGAACTTTGGTCTGAGGGTGGTGAGAGCCTGGCCCAGAGAAGCTGTGGCTGCCCCATCCCTGGAGGGGTTCAAGGCCAGGCTGGAGGGGGCTTGGAGCCACCTGGGGTGGTGGGAGGTGTCCCTGCCCAGGGCAGGGGATCTGGTACAAGATAATCTTCATGGTCCCTCCCAACTCCAACCATTCTCTGATTCTATTTGGCAGTCTCTGGCTAGAGCAGTGCCCCACTTCCCCGAGCCAGACCCTCCCAGTCCCACACCACTTCTCCCACAGTGGTACTGCTGGGTTTGCACTTTGCGTTTTACCACGAGGCTGGATTTACCATAAGACTCTACCTCCAATAAAGCAAAAAAACTCGGAATATCAGCTGGAATGCACGGGCCAGCACAGTTGGAGGTCTTATTTCTTCCGTCAGCCTTGCAGTGCCAGTTCCTGGTAAGGAGCAGGACACACCTCCACGGTCAGACTGTACTGGTCACATCCTTTTTATCAGATTAACTGAGACCTGAAGCTGCAAAAGGCTGATGGTGACAAAGTATTATCCGAAGAAAATTCCAAATCACATCAAGAAGAGGATGCCAGACACATGTGCCCTTCGGTGCCACACAATTCAGACCGGATGGGTCAGCATTACCACCGTCACTGGGAAGAAAGTGTTGGACACAGACACCGAGCTCGAGTTGAGGAGAAAGTAAAGGAAGACAAAAGAGGGAAGAAAATCATGTGTTCACAGTCAGGTGGACCAAAGCCTCCACAGACAGATGCTGCCTGGGCTTCAGCAAAGGTTATGAAAGACTTTTTCAGAAGTATCCTGGCTGAAGGTCTTTTTCCCCATTAGGGAATCACTCTACAAAATCTAAAATTAACTCCTGATTTGCACAAGGAGGAAAAATTTCAAGGTTACCATAATGGGAGCAAGGAGTGAGAGAGAGCAGAGCTCAGGTTATCACCTCAGGCAGCGTCCACAAGGTAAAACAAGTAAAATATTGTCAGTATTCCCCATGCAGATGGAAGCAGTGAGAGAAAAGGGCAGAAATCTCATATAGAAAGCAAAATAAATTCAACCTTGAATGTTTATTCCACTGACCATCCCCAAACAGCACCACAGTGACACAGAACAACAGCTAAACACAGGCAGCACGAAATGTACAAGGTCTGATTCATCTTGAACCAAATTTTCTCTCCTCTGGAATATTTAGCAAGTGCAACTTGAATAACTCCCACATATCTCCATTTACCAAGCACTGAATGTGAATTTTGTGTTAGAAATACAAAGCTTTATTTATCTGCTGGGAAAAAAAAACAACACCCAACCCATGAATTATTAAAAATGACTTGAGCACAGGGTCTGTGTCATGAAGAAGTTTCCCCAACCCGCAGAGCAAAGGAAGGGCTACTCCAAAAGCAATTTTAGGTTCAGTAAAATTAGCCAGACACCTGCAGCAGAAAATATAGAATCACAGAATCACAGAATGGTCAGAGTTGGAAGGGACCTTCAAGATCATCAAGTTCCAGCCCCCCTGCCATGGGCAGGGACACCTCTCCCTAGAGCAGGTTGCTCCAAGCCCCATCCAGCCTGGCCTTAAACACTTCCAGGGATGGGGCATCAACAACTCAACATCAACATCAACAATCTCCCCTCTTCCAATTTAAAACCATTCCCCCTCGTCCTATCCCTCCACTTCCTGACCAAGAGTCCCTCCCCAGCTCTCCTGGAGCTCCCTTCAGATCCTGGAAGGCTGCTCCAAGGTCTCCCCGCAGCCTTCTCTTCTCCAGGCTGAACAGTCCCAGCTCTCTCAGCCTGTCCTCACAGCAGAGCTGCTCCAGCCCTCTGATCATCTTGGTGGCCCTGCGCTGGACCTGTTCCAACAGTTCCATGTCCTTTCTCTGTTGAGGACTCCAGAACTGGACACAGGACTCCAGGTGGGGTCTCACAAGCGGAATAACCACATCCTGAAAGACCTGAGGTATGTAAGAACACAGCAGGAGTCTGAATCTACAACCTGCAGACATCACCCTCCTTCCATAACGGGCTGTGTCCTTCTGTGCTCACGACCAGGGCACTGGAGCCAAGGAAAAGCAATTCTTTTCCCAACTTGTTGGGGATTTTACCTTGAAAAACCCCACCTGGAGCAGTCCAGCACTTTTTGTCTGGTCTTTGGATGCCAAGAAAAAAGAAAAACCTAAGGAAAACCAGCTGTTTGCTGCCCTCCAGAGGAAAACATAACGGATTTGCAGCTTTAAAATACATTGGAAGAAGCGAGGCAAGGGCTGGTCCTGCCCAATTTTAAAACCACTTCCTTCAGCAGATGGTCCCAAGGAAAATCCACTGCACTGAGTGGTGACAAGGCAGCAAACTAAACCTGTCAGTGGGAATGTTCACCTGGTTTTAAAAGCTCCAAAACATCAGGTCTCTCTTTTTAACTTCCCACTTATATACTGCAAAATGCACTGAAAAGTTCTGTATTTAACAACCCAAACCACACACGACTAAATCATAGAATCATAGAATCATAGAATGGTCAGAGTTGGAAGGGACCTTAAAGATCATCAAGTTCCAACCCCCCTGCCATGGGCAGGGACACCTCTCCCTAGAGCAGGTTGCTCCAAGCCCCATCCAGCCTGGCCTTAAACACTTCCAGGGATGGGGCATCAACAACTTCCCTGGGCAACCTGTTCCAGTGCCTCACCACCCTCACAGGAAAGAACTTCTGCCTAAGATCTCATCTAAATCTCCCCTCTTCCAATTTAAAACCATTCCCCCTCGTCCTGTCACTAGACTTCCTGACCAAGAGTCCCTCCCCAGCTCTCCTGGAGCTCCCTTCAGATCCTGGAAGGCTGCTCTCAGGTCTCCCCGCAGCCTTCTCTTCTCCAAGCTGAACAGTCCCAGCTCTCTCAGCCTGTCCTCATAGGAGAGGTGCAATCAACCTCCAATTCCCAGTTCATCAGCTGTAAAATGAGAAGAGCATCTCCCCACCACCCCGAGAGGCTGCAAAGGTTGGGAGAGTGGAAGGGGCTGGGAGCTCCTGAGTGCTGACGCTCTCGGGGGTGAGTCATCCCTTACGGGAGCTGACGTCTGGCCTCCCTCCAAGCCAGGATCAGCTCCCCTTCCCAGCCAAAGGAAATCAATCCCACGGCAACGGGACTCGTCACAACTCCAAATCAAGGTGATGAGGCATAAAAGGGAGAAGTCCAGATGGAAAGCTAAGGAATTAGAAGCAGCATAGCCTTTCCTACATGAGAAAAGAGATAAACCATGGCCCTGTCTTCTGCCGGTAGGCAGAGCAACGCTGCGAGTTGAGCTATAAATAATCTGTGCCTAAACATGTATTTGGATAAACATCGCTTTTAAAATTTAAAAAAATAAATAACAAAGACCCACATTTTTCTCTTCAGTATTTTTTTACATCAGCTAAATCACAGAATCATAGAATGGTCAGAGTTGGAAGGGACTTTAAGATCATCCAGTTCCAACCCCCCTGCCATGGACAGGGACACCTCTCCCTAGAGCAGGTTGCTCCAAGCCCCATCCAGCCTGGCCTTAAACACTTCCAGGGATGGGGCATCAACAACTTCCCTGGGCAACCTGTTCCAGTGCCTCACCACCCTCACACCAAAGAACTTCTTCCTAAGATCTCATCTAAACCTCCCCTCTTCCAGTTTAAAACCATTCCCCCTTGTCCTGTCACTCCACTTCCTGACCAAGAGTCCCTCCCCAGCTCTCCTGGAGCTCCCTTCAGATCCTGGAAGGCTGCTCCAAGGTCTCCCCGCAGCCTTCTCTTCTCCAGGCTGAACAGCCCCAGCTCTCTCAGCCTGTCCTCACAGCAGAGCTGCTCCAGCCCTCTGAGCATCTTGGTGGCCCTGCGCTGGACCTGTTCCAACAGTTCCATGTCCTTTCTCTGTTGAGGACTCCAGAGCTGGACACAGGACTCCAGGTGGGGTCTCAGGAGCACAGAGCAGAGGGGGAGAATCCCCTCCCTGGCCCTGCTGCTCACCCTTCTTTTGATGCAGCCCAGGATATGGTTGGCTTTTAAATAAATATGCTTTTAAATAATTATGTTAAAGAAAATCAAGGCCCTTACCTGACGGCCTCTGCTACGTTGTTGGAAGTGTGACCCGATAAGGCATCGTGGAGGTTTCTGATGAAGTAATCCCTGTACTCCTCGGGCAGGGCCATGAACGTCCCACCCATCACAATGAACTCCACTTTATCCACGCTGTGGCCCAGCTGCTTCAGCTGGAAAATTAAAAATACCAGGGAAAAATGACCAAGGAGGGACTTACCTAAAAGATTTCTCCTAAAACCCTGACATTCCTACACCTTCTTTAATTGTCAGGTCTTTAATGAATGACAAACCATTAGTACTATTGTAGATTTCTTATAATTCCCCTCAAAAAAACCCCTCAAAACTGGTTTTTCTACAGCATGATCCCAGGACAGGTCCCTCCCAAAGCCCAGACACCAAGCCCAGCCCAACAGGTTCTCTGGACAAAGCAGAGTTCCTTGAGCCTGGCATCTTGCTGATGGGAGTTACTGGTTCCAGTTTGAAGCTGGCTTAGATGTGGCCAGTAGGAAAAGTTTCCTCACATCTGCTTCAATCCATGTAGAACTAAAAAACTTGGGGGAGAAAAGGACTATGCTGAATCCACGGAGAATTTCCCAATGGATTTGGATATAAACAGGAAACCAGTTAAAGAAGAACAGGACTGAGAAACTCTTCAGATCTAATTCCCAGTGGAAATCATTTTGGTAGGAAAGACACTATTTCAGTACTAAATTCTCCAGGTAAGTAGTTATCAAGGACCAGCAACTGCCACAGAAGTTCAGTACAATGTCATTTAAGGAGAGTCTCCTATCAATAATCCGGGATTGTTCAGAACACACATCTTCTAAGGGATTCAAAACCTGTCATTCATCTAAGGGAAATGACTGTTAGACAATTAAAAGGTCTAAAAATAATTGTTCTATGGGGATCAAGCCAGGCTAACACCCAATTAAAGGCTAACATGGCAGGGGGTTGGAGTTGGGGGATATTTAAGGTCCTTCCCAACCCAAACCATTCTGATCCATGGTAATCATGAAATGCTGAGGTTAGAAATGTCCTCTGGAGATGATCTAGTCCAATCTCTCTTCTCAAAGCAGCATCATCTACAGCAGTTTTGTGGTGCTGTGTCCAGCCAGGCTCTGAGCATCTCCCAGGATGGAGACTGCACAACCTCTCTGGGCAACCTAGTCCAGTGCTCGGTCACTCTCACAAGTAAAAACTCTTTTCTGATGTTTAAATGGAATTTCTCCTGTTTCAATTTGTGCCAGTGGCATCCTGTCCTGTTCTATCACCGGGAACCACTGAGAAGAGCCTGGTTCCATCTTCTCAGTGTTTCCTACCAGGCATTTATACACACTGGTAGGATTCCTCCAAGGCTTTTCCTTCCCAGCTTAAGCAGCCTTGGCTCTCTCAGATGCCCCAGTTACTTCATCACCTTAGGTGGCCCTTAGCCAGATTTGCTCCAGCACGTTCATGTCTGCTTCCAGGGAGCATGGAACTGGACAGAGCTCTCCAGGTTGAGTCTCACCACTGCTGACCCCAGAAGAAGGATGCCCTCCCTTGACCTGTTGGCAACACTCACCCTAATAAAGCCCAAAAGGTTGCTGGCCCTCTTTGGCTCAAGGCCACTACGCTGCTCATGGTCAACCTGGTGTCCACCAGGAGCCCACAATGCTGCTCATGGTCAACTTGCAGTCCACCAGGAGCCCACAGTGCTGCTTATGGTCAACTTGGTGTCCACCAGGAGCCCACAATGCTGGTCATGGTCAACCTGGTGTCCACCAGGAGCCCACAATGCTCCTTATGGTCAACTTGGAGTCCACCAGGAGCCCACAATGCTCCTTATGGTCAAGTTGGTGTCCACCAGGAGCCCCAGGTCTTTTTCTGTCCATCTGGTCAACTCCCAGCATGTACTGGGGTGGTTCCTTCCCAGAGGCAGGACTTGGTATTTCCCCTTGTTGAACTTCAAGGGGTTCCTTCCATCCTATTTCTCCAGCCTTGTTGATCAGGTTGAGCCTGATCTCCAGGGGGACTTAGTGCTGCTGATCACAAACCTTTCAGTCCAACAGTTCAGGCAATTAAAAGCATTATTATTATTATTACAATTATGATGCATTCCTCTTTTTCCTGTAAAATTTTACCTGTTCCACTCTATGTCTTGTCTGGAGATAGGGGTCATACCGAGCCCGAATGGCCCTCATGGATGTTGGCTAAAAAACAAGGAGAGAACCAGTTTGTAAACTTTTTTTAACAAACAAACAAACAAACAACAGTGAACAGAACAAAAAGCAACTTTTAGCACTCAAATACTTCCCATTCGTCAAATCCTAATGGAACCTACAGTCTTCAAACTCCCAACCAGAGAATCCATCCAAATGTAAATTTCCATTTGGTTCCTTAACACATTATTTTATCCTTAGATAGCAATAAGACACAGAAACAATGACACAGGTTTTTTCACATTTTTAGTGCATTACAGAAGGATGGATAAGGAATATCTGCAGTGAATCTAATCAAGAAGAATTTCCAGGCCTGGAATTGAGCTGCTTTGGATCTTGGAAGTTTATGGAGCCAGATTTTGGTTTTTATTCTTGCAAACTGGGTGAATTTGTAAAAATAAAGAGTGGCTTAACCCAAGCTCATAGAAAGTGAAGGCAACATGTGATGGTAGAGCAAAGTAATACCTCGTAGCCAGTGTAGGACTGTGTGGAATATTCAAAGTCAGAATCAGGTCCACCTGGGCAGTACCTGGAAACATAGAAAGAGAGAAAAGAGCCATCAAAGTCATGCAATGGCCATGACTTAATCCATCTGTCTGGGGTATGGGTACGTTGAGTACACTGCCCTAACTACCCCATCTCTCACCAGAATCACAGAATGGTCAGAGTTGGAAGGGACCTTCAAGATCATCAAGTTCCAACCCCCCTGCCATGGGCAGGGACACCTCCCACCACACCAGGTTGCTCCAAGCCCCATCCAGCCTGGCCTTAAACACTTCCAGGGATGGGGCATCAACAACTCCCCTGGGCAACCTGTTCCAGTGCCTCACCACCCTCACACCAAAGATCTTCTTCCTAAGATCTCATCTAAATCTCTCCTCTTCCAATTTAAAACCATTACCCCTTGTCCTGTCCCTCCACTTCCTGACACAGTCCCTCTCCAGCTCTCCCGGAGCTCCCTTCAGTTAGTAAAATGTAAATATTTCAAATATCCAAAAACATTGTCTCATTTAAATTAAAATATCATTTTTGCTTGGCATGGAAAGACATAAAATAGAGACATCATCCTGTTACACAATATACATTTCTTTTCTAGAAATTTGTAGAATTTATGTATCTTGATGGTGAGAAAGCTCATTTACACTTGTTGCCTGAATGCAGCAACAGCCTATTTAATGAGTACAGCATTCTAAGACTATTTCAAGAGAACACAGCCCTTCTACTTTGGATTGCTGTATGGCAGATTGATATTAAATTACAGTTCCCACATCTAGAGGCTCTTATTCCATCACAGAGCAAGGCAGACTCGCGGCTATGGCAGCAGGAGTGCCAGCCAGGAGAGGAATGGTACTTGGCAGGTGGCAATTAAAAGGAATATAAATTTATTCTGAAGGATTCAGAATAATCCTCTGGGATTAATGACCCAGCTACAGCTGTTCTGTGCTAAAAGATGACCTGAGATGGGAGGGTTGACAGCCCCTTCGGGGCCAAGCTCCTCCAACAGCCCAGGGAACAGAGCAGGCAGTGTGTTGTTACTCCCCGTGCAGATCTCTGATTCCCAGACTAAGATAATGCCATCTCTGTCAGACCAGACACAATCAGCTCGCCCTGGAATTGATCAGTTTCCTCGCTGCCTGCCCTGCAAACTCAGCCCAAGTCATCCATCAGCCTTATAAAATTAATCAGCAAATTACCGCCGCCAAATTAATTGGCTGGCAAAAGTTGGGCCATCCAATTGAAGGCATCTCCTCCAGGTAATTACCTGGAACATCTCAAAGAGAAGAGCTGCTCCTGTGAAAATGAGAATGCTCCCTGGCAGGCAGCTGGTACTGAAACACAGTGATGTTTCAGGAGAGACAAGGCAGGAAAGAAAAGGAACGTTTGGAAACAGATAAACTGATGTGGTTAGAGAAAAAACACCAGGTGTGATTTCAGGTGCTCAGACTCCCAAGTAAAATCCACCAAGGTCTGGGTTTCTAACTTCAGATAAAACTCAGAAGTTTGTCCCTTAATGCCACGAGCTCTTGGCAGCTGGAGGCCTTCCCCTCCACCTGCTCTCTCCTTTCCTCCCCGAGCCAGCCGGTGACACCGAGCCAGCCTGTGACACCGAGCCAGCCTGTGACACCGAGCCAGCCTGTGCAGACACCACCTGCACCTCCTCAGGTGGGTCTCGGTTCAGCAGCTTCCAAACTTCTCAGATGGAACCCTGGTTCTTTCTGTAATTGTCTTCTCCAACCTGCTCAGGGGACCCAGTCGTGTGCACAACACACCTGCACACCCTAACGCAATAATACATTCATTTATCATTCATATATTCTCCTGGTTACTGTATTCATGAAAGTGTTTATCTATTAAAAGTAAGCAGGCTCTGGCCACGAAAGAAAAAGGTGTCCTCTTTGAAGAAAAGCTGAAAACAAGCCCATTTTTCAAGTGTAACGTGCAGGTATCAGGAATCTGCAACCTTGTCTTTGTGAAGAAAAGAAGCCTGTTCCTAGTACAATGCTACAGCAATACCAGACTTGAACGTAAACACTGGGAAACAGTCCTCTTGAGTCACAGAAACAGAATCACAGAATGCTCTGGGGTTGGAAGGGACCTCTGGAGATCATCTCCTCCAACCCCCACCCAGAGCAGGTCCCACAGGAACGTGTCCAGGTGGGGTTGGAATGTCTCCAGAGAAGGAGACTCCCCCACCTCTCTGGGCAGCCTCTGCCAGGGCTCTGACACCCTCAAAGAGAAGAAGTTCCTCCTCATGTTGAGATGGAACTTCTCATGTTCCAGTTTGTGCCCATTCCCTCTTGTCCTGTCCCTGGGCACCACTGAGAAAAGCCTGGCCCCATCCTCCTGAATCCCTTGAAGGATTTCTAGGTGGTGAACTGATCAACCCCCTCAGTCCTCTCTTTTCCAGACTAAACAGACCCAAGTCCCTCAGCTTTTCATAGAATCATAGAACGGTCAGAGTTTGAAGGGACCTTAAAGATCATCAAGGTCCAACCCCACTGCCATGGGCAGGGACACCTCCCACCACACCAGGTGGCTCCAAGCACCATCCAGCCTGGCCTTGAACCCCCCTCCAGGGATGGGGCAGCCACAGCTTCTCTGGGAAACCTGTTCCAGTGCCTCACCACCCTCAGAGCAAAGAAATTCTTCCTAAGATCTCATCTAAATCTCCCCTCTTCCAATTTAAAACCGTTGCCCCTTGTCCTGTCCCTCCACTCCCTGACCAAGAGTCCCTCCCCAGCTCTCCTGGAGCTCCCTTCAGATCCTGGAAGGCTGCTCCAAGGTCTCCCCGCAGCCTTCTCTTCTCCAGGCTGAACAGCCCCAGCTCTCTCAGCCTGTCCTCACAGCAGAGCTGCTCCAGCCCTCTGAGCATCTTGGTGGCCCTGCGCTGGACCTGTTCCAACAGTTCCATGTCCTTTCTCTGTTGAGGACTCCAGAGCTGGACACAGTACCCTCCACGCCCCTCCTCATCTTTGTAGGTCACCTAAGCCATCATACTTACACACATATGTTGCCTGTGAAGTTAATGTGTGGGCATCTGTGGGGTTTACACATCACAGCCACGACAGCAATCTGTAAGAAGCAAAGTTAACAGAGGAGAAAAATTACAGTAATTGCTCGTGAAGTTACTAAAATAAAGCACTTGGTGGAAGGCTGTGGGTCCACGTGCATCTGTGAGACTATTTAAAGATGTTTTCTGCACAGTCTGCCACCAACAGCATCCATGTGTTAACCCTTGAAGGAGATAAATATATCCAGAAATAGGAATCCTGCTATTTAATATCCTCACAATTCAGAATAAATCAGCTGCAGAGCCTCTACTCTGCACTTGTGAGACCCCACCTGGAGCCCTGTGTCCAGTTCTGGAGTCCTCAACACAGAAAGGACATGGAACTGTTGGAACAGGTCCAGCGCAGGGCCACCAAGATGCTCAGAGGGCTGGAGCAGCTCTGCTGTGAGGACAGGCTGAGAGAGCTGGGGCTGTTCAGCCTGGAGAAGAGAAGGCTGCGGGGAGACCTGAGAGCAGCCTTCCAGGATCTGAAGGGAGCTCCAGGAGAGCTGGGGAGGGACTCTTGGTCAGGAAGTCTAGTGACAGGATGAGGGGGAATGGTTTTAAATTGGAAGAGGGGAGATTTAGATTAGATCTTAGGAAGAAGTTCTTTGGTGTGAGGGTGGTGAGGCACTGGAACAGGTTGCCCAGGGAAGTTGTTGATGCCCCATCCCTGGAAGTGTTTAAGGCCAGGCTGGATGGGGCTTGGAGCAACCTGCTCTAGGGAGAGGTGTCCCTGCCCATGGCAGGGGGGTTGGAACTTGATGATCTTTAAGGTCCCTTCCAACTCTGACCATTCCAGGATTCTATGAAATAAGGAGGATGGTGCTGGATGGAGAGGATGATGCACATTCTTACCCCACTGGCAGTTCTTATGGGCTTGGCCTTCAGCTTGGGGACCAGGGCCCTGCGGTGCTGGGGTGGCACGGCAGCGATGATGTCCACCAGCCGCGGCTGTGCCGAAAGCCCGTACTTGGCCGAGGTCTTGGTTTTCAGCCTGAAAACAGAAATATCTGGAATTAACAATCCTGTTCTGACCCATACACTCACATCCCCCAGCAGCTCTGTGGTATCCCTGTTCAGTTACACGCAGATCAAGGTCAGCTCTCCCAGTTTGCCTTTCCAGGGAACTGATTTAAAAAGCAGTAATTATAGAAATTCCTTGCAATTGCTGCATCATGATACAGAAAATAAACTCCAAATAAAGCTGATATGCAACAAACTGCTAGTGCTTGTAGCTTCTTTACACATTTTTCTTCTAAGTGTCATTTTATCAAAACATTGTGAAAGCTGCCCACAGACTCTGGCTTATCAGTTTTCAGTGAAAGTCTTCCATGGGATTAACCCCTACACACACAGGCTCTCTTCATTTCCAAGACATTTATATCAGTTATTCCCAGCATCAGCAAAAAGTTTGAAATTATATCACGGAGAGGAATGGAAACAGTGGGACAAATTCAGGTTTTATTATTCCATATATGGAAAGAAGGAAGAACTTTCTGCAAAATTGATTTAAACTTCATCCCTAAATTAACCTTTCCCTGCTAGAACTGGCTTTGGGACTACTGAAGGATGAACACAAGTGGAAACACAAAAAGGCAACGACAAGTTTCTTAGAGATTTTCACCATCAGAACCTATTTTGCACTCTGAGTGTTGCCAATGAAGCAGCCAGGCAGGACTCCAAACCACCACATCACTTACAAATCTTGGTGGTAATTTTTAATCACCTAATGGTAAGAGAAATGACAGTATCCTGGGAAAATAAAACACTTGAAAACAAAGCCTGAACATAAGAGATTGTACAAGACACCTTCATCACTGCTGGGCCAGCTCTTCAGCATCACCCCAAAGTGACTTACTTGTTCAGATTCACATCCTTCCCTTGCTCGTGAGCCTCGATTAATTGCTTTATGATGTCAGCTATCGTCATCATCATCAGCTCCGCGTGGCTGAGCTCTCCTGAAATGAGAACAAAACAAACCACGTGTACAGCCAGTGCTCTCTAACTCCTTGTGACAACTGAGGAGCACCTGCTCTGCAGCTAATTTTCAGTCATTCCTACAATTGCTGCCTACAGAGGGGATTGTGCCGCCGTGTATCGCTCCTGATTTGCAGCATTTCCCAAATTACTGACAGTCACCCCCTCGTGTCACTCGTTTTCTCTTACTTCTAGGACAAACTGCACCTTGTTATGTCAGAAGAATCTGCATGACAGGTAGAAATAAAGTCACTGGAAGTTAAAGTCAGTTAGTAGACTAGTCTGATGCTACCAGTACACTTGGCAAGAGAACACGTTCTAAGGATGGTGGGACAAGCCAGAGGAAGAGGGCAGCTCTGTGAGCTCCCCTCCATAACGGGCAGGTTTTCTGCATCAGACATTGGATTAGGGATTTAAAGCTTCTCTGCCACACCTCAGTTACCCATCCCACGCTGCAACGAGGGTCTGCACTGTATAGACTCCATACATTGCTTACGTTTCTTCCATATTAGCCCTGGGAGAAGAAAAGCATTACTTTGAAGAGATCCATCCATACTTCCTACCAACAAGGTGCCTTCCAGGCACCAATATAGGTTAGGGGCAGACCTGCTGGAAAAGCACTTCTGAGGAGAAAGATCTGGGGGTTCTGGTAGATGGTAAAATATCCATGAGCCAGCAACGTGCCCTGGTGGCCAAGAGGCCAAAGGACTCCTGGGCTGCAGAGGGAAGAGTGTGGCCAAGAGGTGGAGGGAGGTCACTCTCCCTCTCTGCTCTGCACTGGGGAGGACACAACTGGAATCTGCCTCCAGTTCTGGGCTCCCCAGTTCAAGAGAGACAGGGAACTCCTGGAGAGAGTCCAGCTCAGGGCAACCAAGATGCTGGAGGGGTTGGAGCATCTCCCTGAGGAGGAAAGGCTGAGAGAGCTGGGACACTGCAGCCTGGAATGCTGGAGGGGTTGGAGCATCTCCCTGAGGAGGAAAGGCTGAGAGAGCTGGGACACTGCAGCCTGGAGAAGAGAAGGCTGAGGGGAGACCTTCTTCATGCTCCCAAGGATCTGAAGGGTGGGTGGAAGGAGGATGGAGCCGGACTCTTCTCAGTGGGTCACAGGGACAAGAGGAGGGAGTCCCTATCCAGCTCTCCTGTAGGCTGCCCCATATAGTTTCCCGTTTGCTTTTTTCCTTTTCACCCTGAGGGAAAAGCACAGCCATAACTGAACCACCCCATCCCCAGGAAACCCCTTCTGTGCCTGACAACCAGGAGCAAGGCAAACTCCTGAAGCACCCACATGGGTGCAAAGCCTCTGCCTCCCAGTGACAGCTCCCAGTTCAGCACTGGGGAGGGAAAACGGGTGGCTGACAGAAGGGTGCCAAGGGGTGCAAGGCCAGGGCTGGCCCTTCATCCACCCACAAAAGAGCACTGAGGAAAGAAGAGCAAGGTCTCTCCCCACTTTCCCACCCCACACACAGACACAGCGACAGAGGAGGTACAGATAAAGCCCTGTAAGAAGCAGGAGGAGCAGCTCCCTCCCACAGAACCCCCCGCCATCCCCCAAATCAGGGTGAAGTGTGGCTCCTCACCCCCCACCTCACACACACAAGGCCCAGGAAGGCGGCAAAGCCCTGCCTCGCTACCCTCAGCTCCTGGAAGAGAGCCAGGGCTTACCCTACCACCATTCCCCACCGCAATATCCCACGAATATCCCACCATTACCTTTCTTTTTCTGCTTCATCTTGTCGCTCGCCCCTCAGGCTCTGCCCCCTCTTCACAGGCCAGGCCGGCGCCTTCTGCCGTAAAGCGACGCCGCGCCTCACCGTCGTGAAAGCGTCGCGCCTCCGGCCGCGCTGCCGTAAAGCAGCGCCTCCCCCTCAGCTTTCCTCAGCGTCCCTCCGGCGCTAGGTGGTAGTAGAGTATCGGCCTGTAGAGGGGGAAAATAAGACTAATTTTCCTCAAAAAAGGCTAAAAGTCCTTCCCTGAGAGGTGCTGGGAGACCTGGGGGACACGGGGAGTATGATGATGGGGGTATGGTGGAGGGGAAGGGGGTGACAGGGG
>VXBW01002912.1:67560-78892 GCA_013400375.1 Thinocorus orbignyianus | reverse complement strand
CCAGGATTCCTTTGGCCTCTTGGCCACCAGGGCACGTTGCTGGCTCAAATCCTTCCATGAATCTTCTAGAAATGACTTCTAGAGCCCACGTGAACTTCAACATCTGCAGCCACTCCAAGCAGGGCTGGATTATTTCTGGCTTGAGGAACTGCCTGCTTTTGTTCGTTGCTGTTAGCCAGAGCCTGGCTGGTGCTGCCAGCTCCCACCTCTTCCTGCTGGTGGCATCCAGGACAACCAGTAGGTTCTGGTGGATCTCATTGTGAGCACCATGAACCTAGCAGTGAGCAGGAGGGAGAGGCTGCGTGGACAAGAAAGCAGGATTGCAGAGGTGGAGAAAACGGGCAGAAAGGAAAACCAGGCCTCCAGGAAGAGGGAAAAATCCACACCAAATGGCAGAAAAAAATAAAGAGAGATACTGGCAATGGCCAAGTGACCTGCTCTGGTGATTTGTGAGCTGCTAAAACTTTTCTTTGAAAAATTCCTGATCTGAGGGCTGACAGGAAGAATTTTTGGCAACCGTGCTCCTGATCAGTGTGCCCCTGCAGGCTGAAGGGCCAGCAGGGTTTGCAGGGAGGGAGGAGGACAGGTGGCAGGAGCTGCAATTTGGCTGTTCCCACTGTGGGGGTTGGTTTGTGGAAGCAACAGGAGCCTGCTCTGGTGCCTGAGGTTGGGATGCACAGCCTGGCAGGCAGCTTGGGCAAGGGTCTGTGTGCACGTGGTGTGAGACCATCCTGCCTTCTCCACCTTGCTGGGTGGGTTTGGCAGCATCCTGCCCACACAAAGCAAGATCCCAGGTTGAAAATACAGTTTAGCCCACCTGCTCCCATTGCTACCTCTCTCTCCTGCCTTCTGGGCTTTTTGGAGTTCAGTTTCCTTCCTACAGGATGAGCTGGGAGTGCCCTGCAATGTCTGGATCTGTCTCTGCCTGTGATTTTTACCTCCCCTGGGGGTCTCCCAAGCATCCTGTGCCAAGCAGTGATTTACCCAGGGTTCGGAGAGCGGCTGCCGTCAGGATTTGGGCTGCTCAANTCTCCCCTCTTCCAATTTAAAACCATTCCTCCTCGTCCTGTCACTAGACTTCCTGACCAAGAGTCCCTCCCCAGCTCTCCTGGAGCTCCCTTCAGATCCTGGAAGGCTGCTCTCAGGTCTCCCCGGAGCCTTCTCTTCTCCAGGCTGAACAGCCCCAGCTCTCTCAGCCTGTCCTCACAGCAGAGCTGCTCCAGCCCTCTGAGCATCTTGGTGGCCCTGCGCTGGACCTGTTCCAACAGTTCCATGTCCTTTCTGTGTTGAGGACTCCAGAGCTGGACACAGGACTCCAGGTGGGGTCTCAGGAGCACAGAGCAGAGGGGGAGAATCCCCTCCCTGGCCCTGCTGCTCACCCTTTTGCTGCAGCCCAGGCTGGGGTTGGTTTCTGGGCTGCCAGCGCGCACTGCCGGCTCATGGGGAGCTTCTCATCCAGGAGCACTCCCAAGTCCTTCTCCTCAGGGCTGCTCTCCAGCCATTCTCTGCCCAACCTGTACTTGTACCTGGGATTGCCACGTCCCATCCATCTGGAGGATGTCTTTGTGTGTTGTTGGGGATGGCACAGAGCACAGGCCAGGCAGAAAACTCATGCTAGAAGCATGATAAGGTGTTATAAGAGCATGCCAGCAGGGACAGGGTGACTGATTTCAAACTGATTAATCCACACTCCCCCTAAACACAGCCCTACACAGCATGCTGCTGTCTCCTCATCTCCCCAGCCCCTGGTTACGTGAGCTGAGCTGTGTTCTCCACTCGTTATCAGCTTCATCCACCTATTACAGCAACTTTTTATCTTGCTTTCAGCTACTGTCATGAGCTGCTTTCCCTTTGCCATGAGGTCTCCACGCTCTTTGGTAACCTATTATAACCCCAACACCGCCGCTGGGACGTGGCTCTCTGAATGCTCCTACTTCCCTCCAACACCTCCCCTTTCACTCCCCTTCCATCTCTCCACACAAGTTGGATGTTTCCAAAAATCCTCTTTTTTAACCCAACTGTGCTCCCACCTGCGACTCCCATCAACTTCAGTTCCACAGACTCTCCAAGTTTCTGTTTCTTTAGCTCAGAAGAGTAATAAAGAGGAGAACTTCATTTTGGCTACAAAGCCACACTGTGGTACCAACCTCTGCCATCGCTCCCGGGCAAGGAACACCGGGAAAACGCAGGTGGAGTTTTGGGCAGAAAGGGATGGCAAAGCTTGGGTAAGAGGGCGGCTGGCGTGTTTGGGTTTGTTCCCCACATCTGAGCGGGGCTGTAGCCTAGGGCTCACATTCTGATCTTGCTCGTACTGGTGGAATTCAGATGCAGCAGTGCTGATTCATTGGCCTCTGGGGTTTAAAAGGTATTTTCAGTTCTTTAATCAAAGGCTGTGGCTAATGAGAGTCGTGCAGGATCTGGAAATGCCAAGCAGCGCGGGGAAATGCACATCTACGAGGAAGGGCGAAGGCATAACAACTTTCCTCTGTAGTTGTTTAGCTATTTCTTATCAGAGTATCTGGAAGCTCTCTATAAAGGTGGGGAAACAACCATCTGCCTCTGCAGATCAGCAGCCCCGGGGTGCAGAGGGTGACACGGCTTCCCTGGAGACAGCCAGCAGCTCCGTGGCAGGGGCGGGTGATGGAGACTCTCTCTTTGTATGTATTTTCTCTCTATTTTAGATTCTGACCTGTTTTGTGACCTGAGGAATGGTTGTAAAGTCCATACGGTTTTATTCTAAGAACATAATTGGTAGGAATTACATCAGGCTGTTATGTCGGGCTGCAGCTTTGGCACCGGAGCTTGAACAGGTGCTGGACATCTCCCAGAGCTCCACTGGGAGCTCCGGGCCACAGCCTTGGCTGCTGCTGCTTTGGAGGGCAGGTTCTTGGTGGACTGGTGAGTGGCCCATCTGGGATGAGCTGGTGGGTTTGGAACGGTCTCAAGATCTGCAGAAAGGGATACCTGGGAAGAGAAGGCAGAAAGTATCATATCAGCACAACAGCTTCAAAGGGACTGAAAATGTTGGAGACAACTGAGAATTCCTATACTCGAATCATGGAATTTTCTAGGTTGGAAGAGACCTTCAAGATCATCTAGCCCAACCATCAACCCAACTCTGATAAAGAACCATCACTGAACCAATTCTCTACATTCTGTAAATTATACTCCGAAATGATATACCTAATTAATACTCCTAAATGTTACAAGCACAGTCTGTGTTGTTTGCAGTGAGCTGGGCTCTGGTCTAAGTTTACCTTAAGGACGAGAGGCCCCAATTAGAAGTTGATGCTATTAAAGCCAAGCCCACGTTAATTGATTCTNCTGGACTCATTCCAACAGGTCCATGTCCTTTCTGTGTTGAGGACTCCAGAGCTGGACACAGGACTCCAGGTGGGGTCTCACAAGCGCGGAGTAGAGGGGGAGAATCCCCTCCCGTGACCCGTTCTCACTATGCCATAGGGAACTTTATTCCTGACTTCAAATGCTGTAACCTTATTTCCTTAGGATACAGGCAGTGAGGCAGGAATGACTGATCCTGTTTAAAAAAAAAGGTTATTTAGTAAGTCCTAAAAATAAGTCAGCAATTCAGGACCAGCTGTGAGGGTGGAGCAGGCTCTGGAAGAGAAGCCAGAGAGAGCCTGGGGGGCAAACCCAGCCCCTCGCTGCTGACACTGCCCTCCTTTGCAAAGCTGTTGAAAACATCAGTCACATTTTACCTTCTTAATCAACTTTTAATAAAAGCCAGGGCATTTTGACATTCGGGTGTGAGGCTGCCTGTGGCCGGAGAGACTCCTCACTGGGGCTTTGAAGGAGCTGTGTAGAGGGCACTGATGTGGCAGCAAAGTGCTTCAAGAGATGGAAACGCTGAAATTCTACATCTCCTGAAATTCCACCATCCCTCTGTGAAGGCAGAGCAGTTATTCCCTCCCCCCTGGAGACACCAGGGGGGTGCATGTTCATTCCTAAGAAAGAACGCAGCCCTTCGTTTACAGACCTAATTAATTTCTTGTAATTTACTATTTATTGTAATTTAGCTAATTTACTTTAATTTATTCAGAATTAAAGCATGAGCCCAGTCACATTTTATGCTGCTGCTTCCATGATCACTAACAAACTCCAAACCCTCACAAGTTTACTCAGAGGAGAGTTGATTCACCAAACCCAAACGTGGAGCCAGTGGATGTAAATCCAGGACCTGGGTCATCACCTTAATTACATGTTTCTTCTAATTTGGTGTGCTGTTCTTCAGCCTCCTGAGCTTGGAGCTCCTCTTCACATCTTCATTATGGGCTGTAATATATTTTATTCTCTCCTACTTTCTGCACTTGGATCATTGATCTATTGAAGAGCTTCATTTTAATTTGACTTGATGTTTGCTTGCTTGGGGCACTTGGTCTTTCATCACAGCCCATTCTTCTAAGGATTTACTAAAAGATTTGGGCATTAAGCCTCTTTATTTGGACTTGATTAAATGGGAGGATTTTTTGCAGGTCTTCATTTCAATAAGATTTCCCAACGCTACCTTAATAATAAATGGAAATTAATTTTGGATTATTCCTAGTGAGTTATACATATATATATATATATATTTAGATTCTTTCTCTATGCATCAGTCAACCATAACCTAAGCTTTCCTGTCATGGAGTGTTGTAGTCATTAATGACCAGTGTAACAATCCAGGCACAAATCCAGGCTGGGTGGAGAATGGATGGAGAACAGCCCTGAGGAGAAGGACTTGGGGGTGTTGGTGGGTGAGAAGCTCAACAGGAGCCAGCAATGTGTGCTGGCAGCCCAGAAAGCCCCCCACCCCCTGGGCTGCATCCCCAGCAGCGTGGCCAGCAGGGCCAGGGGGGAATTCTGCCCCTCTGCTCCCCTCTGGGGAGACCCCCCCAGTGCTGCCTCCAGCTCTGGGGCCACCAACATCAGAAGGACATGGAGCTGGTGGAACGGGGCCCAAGGAGGCCACGGAGATGCTGGGAGGGCTGGAGCCCCTCTGCTGGGAGGACAGGCTGAGAGAGCTGGGGGGTTCAACCTGGAGAAGAGAAGGCTCCAGGGAGACCTGAGAGCAGCCTTCCAGGATCTGAAGGGAGCTCCAGGAGAGCTGGGGAGGGACTCTTGGTCAGGAAATCTAGCGACAGGACGAGGGGGAATGGTTTTAAATTGGAAGAGGGGAGATTTGGATGAGATCTTAGGAAGAAGTTCTTTGGTGTGAGGGTGGTGAGGCAGTGGAACAGGTTGCCCAGGGAAGTTGTGGATGCCCCATCCCTGGAGGGGTCCAAGGCCAGGCTGGATCGGGCTTGGAGCCACCTGGTGTGGTGGGATGTGTCCCTGCCCAGGGCCAAGGGTTAAGTAACTTCCAAGAATATATATATATCATTTTCTTTTACCCTGAACAAAGATTCTTTCACTTCTGGACTAACAATAAAACAGCTTTGTATTTGAAACAGGAAGCTGTGATGGAGTAAAACCGTGGAAGGGCGCTCTGATCCAAGCGCTACAGAGGAAGCCGTTGGAGAATGGAAATTGTAAGACAGAGGCTGAATAACTTCAATTATATTTTCTGTTCTGAATCTGTTTCCTTGCAAACAGGCTGTATTTGGGTCAGGAGAATGCCTCCCAATCTCGGGAGACAATGCCTCTCTTTTATGTAAACCTCCTTTAGCTCAACTCACATGCATTCCCTGCCTTTCATCGCGTAGGAAACACGCTCCCAGGTCCGCAGAGCCCCCCGATACGCTTGTGAGCACGTCCTTCTTCTGGCAGTTATTTATTGCCCTATCTACAAAAGCTTAGACCCATGATGCTTTCTGGAAGCCTGACTTCCCTACACTCCTTTCATCTGAGGATGCCCTATTTTTATCCACACTGAGCACAATGAAGCCTCAGTGTGAAGATCTTGGGGCTGCCTGCTGAGGCTCAGCTTGACGAGCGGAGAGAAAAAACTAACATCAAACTGCAGGGATCAAAAGTTGTGAGTGGAGAAATGAAACTTTGGGAAGAGATCATAGAATCCTAGAATGGTCAGAGTTGGAAGGGACCTCAAAGATCATCCAGTTCCAACCCCCCTGCCATGGGCAGGGACACCTCTCCCTAGAGCAGGTTGCTCCAANTGTTGAGGACTCCAGAGCTGGACACAGGACTCCAGGTGGGTTCTCAGGAGCACAGAGCAGAGGGGGAGAATCCCCTCCCTGGCCCTGCTGCTCACGCTTCTTTTGCTGCAGCCCAGGATACGGTTGGCTTTCTGGGCTGAAATGTTGCAAATGTTGCAAGATGCAAGTGTTGTTGAAGAATTGATCCAAAGCATGGAAAGGGATACTGGGAATAAGTGTGAGGTGAGGGAGGATAACAATGTCACTGCCTGCACACAGGCAGCTGCCATCCTTCTCCCACTGAAGGCAGAGGGACCGTGTCTAGGCAGATTGTCCCCAGAGCCACCAGACATGGGGGTCTTTGCATCCTCCTCCTGCCCAGGGATCTCCTTTGGGGATGGGACATTCAGAAAAAACTCAGAGCTAAGATGTTCCTGGAAGTACCTGACACCAGGCCCCGGTGAATATCATTACAAGCCGGTGATACTTGCCCGTGATTTTGCCTTCTGGAGCTTATTAAATCCACGACTGGCTCTTTTTCTTTTCTCAGCTGCCTGCCAGCTACGGTCTGGGGTCTCCCCTCCTCCTTTTTTTCTCCTGCAGAGTAAAAGAGATCAGTATTAACAAGTGCCATGGAGTTGGTTCACTGGGGTGGAGAAAAAGAAATCCCTAATGATACCTCCACCCAAAAAAGAGGTGGTTTGAGATAACACATTTTATCTTGCACCTGGGGCAGACCAAGAGAGCACAATCAGATACTGTGGCTCAGAGGAAGGAGGTAACGTGGTCTTTTTTAAGTTGTGATAACTTTATGGCTCAAAACTTAGTGATTTCAGCTAAATCCACACGTTACATCAGCCTGGGGGAATTCACGGAAAGGCAAGTTTAGCTGAATCAGTGGGAGGGTTTTCAGTGAAGCCCACGGAACTTGTCACATAATTCAGGCTAGAAAGCTCCAACAAGTTATTTATTCATTGTTTTTATAGCCAAATAATTCTTCTTATATATGGATATAAATGTATACATTTATATGCAGCCATTATGAAAATCAATACAATTAACTGGCAGAACAGGAATATTCCAGAGTGAAAATTAAAGGGAGTGCACTGGAATGTGGCCAGTTGTCACGTTTTTCCAACACCAGGAGTAAAACCCATCCTATGAGGAAGCTGTTTTTAAGAACTCAGGCAGGTTCATAAACACGTTTGCTCTGAAGGTGTTAGTTCCCCTTCCAGATACAAACTCTGCAATGCAGAATAAAGGAATTTAAAGCAGCAGCTCTGGGTGGTCTCCCAGTGTGTCTCCCAGCTCCATCTCCAGCATTTCTGGGCTCCAGGAAGGCGTTTTGAAAAGCACAGTGTGAACACAAAATCACGAATATAAAGGGTGGAAACAGACTCTTAAAAGCAACATTTATCCCAGAAAGAAACAGGAACAGGGGACATAACACACATCCTCAAAAGAGACCAACACCCGCACGTGTCTGGGATTCACTCATCCAAGATCAACCTCAAACCAAGAGCTGTGAAGACAAATCCAACATAGAATCATAGAATGGTCAGAGTTGGAAGAGACCTTAAAGATCATCCAGTTCCAACCCCCCTGCCATGGGCAGGGACACCTCTCCCTAGAGCAGGTTGCTCCAAGCCCCATCCAGCCTGGCCTTAAACACTTCCAGGAATGGGGCATCAACAACTTCCCTGGGCAACCTGTCGAGGACAACTGCCATCTGGTTATAAACACTTCACCAGCAAGTCCAGAGAGAAAATTAAATCCAAAACATTGTTATGAGGAATGAACTGGTCATCTTGGTGGACTTGGCAGAGCAAGGTTTATGGTCAGACCCAATGATTGCAAAGCTCTGATTCTCTGATCTCTAGACCAAACACAGACCTGGCCTCATGGATTTAAATTAAGATATTAATCTTTATGGTCTTCTAGTGCCTGTGCTCACGGTGTCAGAGCATCCCCTTGTAGCAGGTCACCACCAGGAGAGCTGGGGAGGGACCCTTGGTCAGGAAGTCTAGTGACAGGACGAGGGGGAATGGTTTGAAATTGGAAGAGGGGAGATTTAGATGAGATCTTAGGAAGAAGTTCTTTGGTGTGAGGGTGGTGAGGCACTGGAACAGGCTGCCCAGGGAAGTTGTGGATGCCCCATCCCTGGAAGTGTTCAAGGCCAGGCTGGATGGGGCTTGGAGCAACCTGCTCTAGGGAGAGGTGTCCCTGCCCATGGCAGGGGGGTTGGAACTTGATGATCTTGAAGGTCCCTTCCAACTCTGACCATTCTGTGATTCTATGATTTCATTCCAAGGTCAGGAAAATGTGAGGACAAGTTTCTCCAAGCTGCGAAGGCCAAGGGCTTTGGAGCTGGGATGAGGACGGCCAGTCTCCACTCCTAGTGCTGACCTCGGTGTTTCTCACCCCACTTTTCCTCCCTTAAGGAACATTTTTTTAATTCCCACAAGCCTAACAGGCGGAAAATTCTGGGCTGGCTATTCAGAAAGATGAAAAGCAAGAGACGAGTGTCAGGATTCGGAAGGAGAGCGGAACCCCATGCCCTTCTCACGCAAGTGAGCCTCTTTTTGTCAGAAACTGGGCCCAGGCTGCCGACAGAACAATTACTGAAAGTAATTGTTTTCTCGTTGAGTAAACACTCCAGCACAATATCCAACTGTTTGCAGAGCCGGCCTATGTCTATAAATTATCTGACTGAATCAGTGCTGCCTTCCAGAAGCCCAAGCTGGTTGAGGGAGGGGGTTGGGTTTTGGCTGAGCTGTTGTCATGAGAAGTAGGAGGGCTCTTTCTGGAGGCAGAAGGACACAATCCTGGCGGGGGTCCAGCACGAGGCTGGAATGGGAATTCATTATTCATGATCAAGTGGGAGGCAAACCTTTTGATTTATTGGCAACGAGCAGCACAAACACCAGATGCCTCCCAGCAGAAACTGTACATGCACGGACTGAAAGAAACGCCCTTCCTGGTCCTTTCCAGGCAGATCCGAGTTCCAGGGAAAAAATCACTAAGGTGGTTCCATGATAAAAATCTTTCACTTTGCACCTTTGCAATATTGGGTTGTTTTTTTTCTGCCCAAAGAGACAAATCCATCTTTGCTGGTCTGCGTTTTGTTTGGATATAAACAAAAAGCTTCCTGGACAATGCTGGCAGAAGCCAAACCAGACCTGCCAGGAATTACCTCCAGGAGAAATCGCACACGTACGTGCAGCAACGCTCAAAGTCACAGCTCGAATTCTGCCACGGGATTCTTGATAACCCCTTCCAGGCAATTTGTAATTCAAGCCCTGTCTGTTATCTCTGCGGCCTCCCCACTCTCCCCACTACTCATCTCATCTTTGCTGTTCTTAATTTCACTGCTCAGTGGCTTTGAAGCTTTTCCCACACTATCCCATCTCAACCGAATAACCTCTTAGCGAGAAGGCTCNGCACTGGAACAGGTTGCCCAGGGAAGTTGTGGATGCCCCATCCCTGGAAGTGTTCAAGGCCAGGTTGGATGGGGCTTGGAGCAACCTGCTCTAGGGAGAGGTGTCCCTGCCCAGGGCAGAGGGGTTGGAACTGGATGATCTTTAAGGTCCCTTCCAACTCTGACCATTCTAGGATTCTATATGTTTTGTAATACCTCTTTCAGGACTCCCTTCCTTTTCTCTCCCCTGCATAATTCAGAATTGACTGTAGCTTGTTAGACTTTCCATGTTTTGGGTTTTTTTTTGGCCAAGCAAAGATCAGTTCTCTGCTATGAATTCCCAGTTTTGATACTGGTGTGGAAGGATGCACAAAGTTGAGGACTTCCCTTAAAAGGCCACCAAAGAAGCAGATGACAACTCTGCCATTCAGATGGCAATGTTCCAGCTGCAGCGTGGACACCCCGTCAGGATGAACAGGAGAGTTCTCACCTCTCTTTGGAGCAGAAGGTAAGTGCAGAGTGATGTCCAGCTCAGAGGAGACTTTAACCAGGTCCAAGAGCTCTGAACTTGGAAACTTTTTTTTGTTGCCTCTTAAATTCTGCAAAATTGAACCTGACATTAGGCAGATGAACTTTGATTCAGAGAAGTAGCCAGTGACTAGTCTCACACCTTGCTTTGATGACGGCGTGGGGTGTTCCTTTGATGGAATCTTCTCTATTCACAAAGTATTTTCTACAAGTCTGGTTTTCCTCAGCACAGCAGAACTCAAATGGGAAGGATGGTTTCTTGGCTCCCAGCTTTCCAGCCAAACTGCTGACCTACACGTGCTCTCTCTAGTCCTTCTCTCTCAGCTGTCACTTTGGGTTTCTACTGCTTTCCTGTTGCTTCTGCTGCCCCTTTTCACACGTGCTTGTGACCTCAGCAAAATACTCCTTTATGGATCCATTCAGACTGCAGCAAGCTCCATCTCCTCTCCCAGAATACCTCTGCAAGCCTGGGAAATCACTCCCATTGTTTTAAGAATCTCATTTTACATGACTTCTCAAATTCATTTTACATGAAGAGTGGTTGTTATGCCCTTGAGCTCCAAGAATTCATCTCAGCTGAAGAATAACTAGACTTTACCACAGCCTGGGGGGGCAGAGATTTTTATCTCTCTTCTACTTTACAACCCCGTACACTGGTCAGGCAGGGTCTGCCACAGCCTGGAGCCTGCAGTGAGGTAGATCATCTTGCATAGCATTGCCATGAGACTCCCGAGCTCAGCCAACAAGACATTCACTCACAGTTGGCTGAGCATGGCCTTCATCAGCCATCCAAAACGAAGCTTGGTGTTGCAGTGGGGCACTGTGACCTCTTCACCATTGTGCTGCCTTTGACAGGCACCCAACACCTGCCCAAGCCACACATCGGCTGCCACCTCCACCTAAAGCTTCCACTTGAGGAACACTCAAGCATGAAAGGTGGTCCCACCATTCCTACTGCAGACAGGGAGCCAGGTGCTGAAGACCCAATCCCCAGGGAGCATCCCAGAAGCAAAGGATGGAGGATGGGACATTACAAAGGATTTCTTTACCAAGAGGGTGGTCAAACACTGGAACAGGCTTCCTAGAGAGGGGGCTGATACCCCAAGCTGTCAGTGTTTAACAGGCAATTTGGCAACATGCTTTAACTTGGTCAGCCCTGAATTGGTCAGGCAGGAGGACTAGATGATTGTTTTAGGTCCTCTCCAACTGAAACAGCTCAGCTCTTCCCTTCTCTTCCCTTCTCTTCCCTTCTCTTCCCTTCTCTTCCCTTCTCTTCCCTTCTCTTCCCTTCTCT
>VXBW01002912.1:44314-67242 GCA_013400375.1 Thinocorus orbignyianus | reverse complement strand
TCTCTTCCCTCCTCTTCTCTTCCCTCCTCTTATCTCCCCTTCTCTACAGACCTTTAGCAGGTGGGCTTCTGCAAAGGGGGTGCAGAGGGGACCCTGTTGTCAAAGTGTTGACAGGAAAGAAGCTCCAGAATATGGTTTTGTGAGTGGGAAGCTGGGCCAGCACCTGAAGCACACACCTGCGCTGCTGAATAATCACTGCAGATGTGACTACACGCTGGCAATTACTTTCAGCTTAAGTGATATTAAAGGCAGATCCTTGATAAACAAGCAGCCTCATAGAATTCACTTCTCTCCTTGCAGTAATCCTCTATAATTACGGATAAGTGCCAGATTTGCTGGAACACCAGGCATCAAAATATTCTCCATCACCCAAATGGATAGAGGCTCAAATCTCACTCAGGAGAAGAAAACAGTCAGTGAGCTTACTGTATCATTAGCAACTCCCAATCATTTGCATCTGGTTGTCAGCTGCATCTACAGCTCAATGCTGGAACAAGCAACTTTTAAATCCTTTAAATCCTTTGTTCCACTTTGGACACTGGGTCACGGCCAGCACAAGGGAACCCTAAAGGTCACAGAAACTTCTGGGAGCCTCTAAAGAGAAACAATTAGCACAGCTGAAAAATAGTATCAGGGCATCTCTTTGTAACAAGAGGCATTTTGTCCAAATGTTTAGTTAAAAGCCTCAAAGGACTCTGCCCAAATTGGTGCTAGAGTTTGGAAAGGCAGCACAGAAAGAGGGTGAGGTGGAAACTGGAAAGCTCTTTGAAGTCGAGCGGTAGCCGAGGACCAGGGGACGCGGATTAAAAAGTGATTCATAAAGGGCTTTTCCTCAAACACTGGGAATTTTGTGGAACACCCCGGAGGAACGGTGGGTCCAGCAGAGTTAATCACATTGAGAAAGAGCCTCCGTGAGTACACGGCTGCTCTGCCAAATCATCACTCTGCTGGGGTAATTGATGGGCTGCTTTTGCTAACCTCAGCTCTATCAGTTATTGACCTCAAGTACAATCTGGATACCTTCACTGTTGCTTCCCGAGGTTTTTGTTGGCAGAGTGAAGAGGAATCTCCTCCTCTCCGTGCCTTCCGTTGGGCGAGAGCCCCTGCAGTCCCTTTCACAGGGGACTAGGAACTAGGCAACAGCCAAGCTAATCCATCACCCGTTCTCCAGGCTCAGATTAATGATGGTGTTACCGGTTTCACAAGTTACTGCACATCAGGTGATCTGGGGTAACGGCTGCGACGTGGGATTAACTGGGATTTAAACCAGAAATAGGCCAAACACTGCACACAGGTGACAACCACAACCTCCTTGCTGTTGCTGACACGTGTCAACGCACAGAAATTTGACCACAGACCTAAGATTCTGAAAATATCTGTTGCCAGATGTGTTAAAATAAAACATGGGGCAGTCCTAACACAAGGCAATGTGCAAAACTGTACTTTGGGGTGGAAATGCCTTTCTTTTCTTGCTGTTCCAAGCAGTGCAGATACAAATACTATTAATTAGCTAAATGTTCTGTAGTAGATACCTACTCTTACACCTGCACCCCCATTCAATCTTCTAAATCTCTTCTTAGCTGGAAGATCCTTGAAGTGATAGAATTGTATTTCATAGAATCATAGAATCATAGAATGGTCAGAGTTGGAAGGGACCTTAAAGATCATCCAGTTCCAACCCCCCTGCCATGGGCAGGGACACCTCTCCCTAGAGCAGGTTGCTCCAAGCCCCATCCAGCCTGGCCTTAAACACTTCCAGGGATGGGGCATCAACAACTTCCCTGGGCAACCTGTTCCAGTGCCTCACCACCCTCACACCAAAGAACTTCTTCCTAAGATCTCATCTAAATCTCCCCTCTTCCAATTTAAAACCATTCCCCCTCGTCCTGTCACTAGACTTCCTGACAAACAGTCCCTCCCCAGCTCTCCTGGAGCTCCCTTCAGATCCTGGAAGGCTGCTCCAAGGTCTCCCCGGAGCCTTCTCTTCTCCAGGCTGAACAGCCCCAGCTCTCTCAGCCTGTCCTCACAGCAGAGCTGCTCCATCCCTCTGAGCATCTTGGTGGCCCTGCGCTGGACCTGTTCCAACAGTTCCATGTCCTTTCTGTGTTGAGGACTCCAGAGCTGGAGTTCACAATTAATTAATTCTTCCTCTTCTGTGCAAAAACTGCAGATTCCTCTCAACCTCACAGCTTTATTTAAAAACCCTTGGATGAACTTTCATCCTGATTCTTCCCATTACAGCTGTGTGACATCCCCAGGAGTTAAAGCTTATTTTATAGGCAGCCACTAACCAGTTGTGCCCTCTGAAAGGACACAAAGTAGTGCAGCTGCAACCACAACAGGTCCAAGACAACCCAAAAACAGGCCAAAAGAGCAGCAAAATGGGTTTGCAACCAGGTTGCTGAGCTCTAAGGCTTCCAGGCAGCTTGGAGCACAGGCGGAGGGAGCTCCCAAAGGACTCAGACATACCCTAAGTCACAGAAAAAGCAAAAGGGAAGAAGAGATGAAGCTCTTACCCCCGCTGAGCCTGCTCGATGAGGTGGTCGTTGTTGAGGTAGTTGAAGCGGATGGTGTCTGTCGGATGTTTGTCCGGGGAACGCCACGGTGGGAGCTCTTTCTTCTCCTTGTTTGTCATCCTTACACGCACAAAAAGGCTTGGCTCTGGGTCATTGCTTTTTACTGGTTGCACATCAACAACGACAAACTCCTCCTTTGAGGGAGTCTGATAAAAGACAAGAAAAGAAGAAAATAAATTCGAGCCTGTAATGAAAGCGAGATTTATTTTGCCTAACTTTAGACTTCTAAGAATTGGGTATGAACTCAAAATTAGTCTCTCCAGGCTCCAGTATGGTCAGTGGACAGAAACAGGCACCCTGCATGTCATTGCCTGTGTCCCAGAATCTATATTAAATTGAGCTGAACTGCTTTTAAGATGTTTTGGCATCTCCTCATTGACACCAGAGAGGGCCTGCAGGGAAGTTTGGTTAAAATTAGAGGGCAGAAGAATCCCACCCTCACGGCCCCACAAACCAGGCATGAATCTCTGCAGAAAGCAACGGCTACTGAGCAATGTTCCACCTCCCCAAAACAGCCCTGTGGCCTTTGAAGAAGGGAGAAAAAGACAACACCAAGGGCTCTAACAGGCATAATGGGTGATTTTTTTCCTTCCCACCTGCCTTGAGAGTTGGAAAGAGAAATGTAGAGGATTACTGTGGAACACAGCACAGCAGTGAGACCTTGGTGATTGCCTCCCATAACCAGTGAGATTTTCACTTCTCCCCTACCAGGGGTGGAAAACTGGAAAGCAGAGTGGATGGCAACACACAAGTTTAGATCCTAACTTAAAATGATGTATCTTTTGTTTTACTAGTGGGAGATTATCAAAAGATAACGAGGCAAAGGGGTTAGGAACCTGACCAGCCCCATTTTCCCACTGCCCCCAAACATCTCTAGTGGTGGTAGGTCTGTACCTTTGGTCTCGTGACACGCAGCTCTTTCACCATCTCAATGTAATGTTTTTTCCAGATTCCTTGCTCAAAGGGGGTTGGAGTGAAGTTGATGTACCAGCCAAAACGCAGGCATTTCGGCATCCAGAGCTGGTCCAGTTCAGACAGGTATTTCCAGTACCAGCTCACCTGTGAATGCACAGTAAGTTGAAAACTTTGGGATTTCAAGCATCCAAGATCAAAACTAGAGACCTGAGAGCAGCCTTCCAGGATCTGAAGGGAGCTCCAGGAGAGCTGGAGAGGGACTGTTTGTCAGGAAGTCTAGTGACAGGACGAGGGGGAATGGTTTTAAATTGGAAGAGGGGAGATTTAGATGAGATATCAGGAAGAAGTTCTTTGGTGTGAGGGTGGTGAGGCACTGGAACAGGTTGCCCAGGGAAGGTGTTGATGCCCCATCCCTGGAAGTGTTTAAGGCCAGGCTGGATGGGGCTTGGAGCAACCTGCTCTAGGGAGAGGTGTCCCTGCCCAGGGCAGGGGGGTTGGAACTGGATGATCTCTCAGGTCCCTTCCAACTCTGACCATTCTATGATTCTATGATTCTGCGCACAGTGCAAGGTACTTTAAAAGAAGATGATTTTCAAAAAGTACCAGGCCTCCTTCTTGGGAGGAATCAGTCTTGTGAAGCTTGTTAAATGCCTTCAGGCATCTTCAGCATCTAAAATTACTCATCACTTTTGTAAATCTTGGCCAATCTGGGTTAATTTAGGCTGTGTGGAAGTGCTGCGCTCGGGCTCACACAAGCATCATGAAGCATTTGGCACCTGGCTGCCAAATCAGAAGACATCCTTGCATCATGAAGAACAGCACTGGGATGTCTTTGCCAAAAAATAGTGCTGTTTCCTGCTTTTTAACTAGTTTGATCTGACTTTTTGAAGCTTTGTTGGCTTTTTTTTACCTGTGCACATCGGCAGAGGCTCCGTGGGTCCAGGAAGGAAAAGATGTATAAAGAGAGGACTCTGGGGAGCTTTGTGGTGAAATCTAGAGCTTCGATGGGGACTCGATCCTGTAGCTGCTTGGCACAGAATTTCTGCTGTGACAAGGAGCAGCGTTCCAACAGGTCCACCAGGATCCTCCTCCTCTGACCATCTGTCCACTTGTCAAACTGCAAAAAAGGAGTTTCAGGTTTGGAGAAACCGGAGATTCAGCTTCTTAAAATAAAGAGCAGACATTTAAAGCAAGGGAAAATGCACGAGCAGCAGCTTCTGGTGACTCACTCGAGAGCAAAGCACGTAGGAACTGGATACAAACGGAGAGGCTACATTAAAAGAAACTCTAAAGCCACGCACCATATGATTTATAATCCTCAAAGGATCCAGGATGGCCTAGTCCAGGACACACTCATGCTCAGAAGACTCTTTGCTCCTGGGATAAGCTCTGAGACTTGGCTTCATGCACGGGGAGGAGGAGACTCAGGTGTGTTTACAGGATCAGGTCCCAAATGACAGTGAGTTCCCTGCTTATTCCTCTCCTGACATTTACATGGCCCCCACTACTGCAATATGTGAGTGCCTCACAATATAGAAAGTGTTTGTTCTCACAATCCTGCTGCGTCCGTGAGGAATCCCCGCTACAGAGAAGCGGAGAAAAGAGAAACTCGTGTCTCAGAAGGAAAATGCGTGGCACAGATCAGGCAGCACAGGAACAAAGAATGTTCACAGCATTCCTGTGCTCGTGACAGGTATCTAAAGAGGAGAATTAAAGTGGTTGTGGGAAGAAATGAGCACTGAGGGAACCAGACAGGCATGAATCGCTTTGCTACGAGGGCAGCAACAAGGCTGCGATGAGCAGAGTGGGGCAGAGCTGTGTAAACAGGGTGGGAGCACTGGTGGCGGTTGCTGGTGTTTAACTTGTGTTGAGAGGAGAGGATGGAAAAGGGCCCTGTCAGCAGGAATCTCCTGGGAGGAGACTGACTTCATCTCAAAACCGGCAAGAGCAGTCCTGGCTGGCAGGACAGCTGGCTGGGAGGACAGCTGTGAGTGCCAGGAGGGAGGAATTGTCACAGCGGCCACCAGCAGGAATCCCTGGTGGGAACCACACGGTTAAAGGTGGCTTCCCAAGCATGAAATCCACATTTCAGAGAATTCCTGCTTCNGGGTTGGAACTTGATGATCTTGAAGGTCCCTTCCAACTCTGACCATTCCATGATTCTATGATCCTCCTTCCCTGCAAAGGAAAAAGCAGCCACGACCCAAACTCACCTCCTTTTCAAAGGGAAAACTGAACCGTTTGGGGAATTCCCCTGTTTGGGAAATGCTGCTTTTCCCTCTTTGTTTTCTTTCTCACACCTTGGCCATCCCCGAAACACACGCTCTGCTTTCACAAGATTATTTCCTGAAGCCCAGCTTTCCACAGCTGACAGCTTGCTCTCCACAGGTCAGATCACAGCACGTCCATTTCTGTCTTTCACCTCAGGGGTAGTTGAAGTTCTTAGCTAAACATGACCTCCAAAAATTAAAAATAATAAGAAAAAACTTGCAGTTCTTTCATTTTTTTTAAATTATGGATAAATGTTTTAACGTCCAATGTCCTTTCCTTTCCCCTTCAGAACAAAATACACTCGAAATTTAGATACATTTTTTTCCTCTGCTTCTACCCCCAAAATCTATGGTCAAGTGGAGAACTGGCAGAATAATAGCTTAAAATATACAGTGCAGATGAAAGGCAATTGAGATATATTTATTTCCAGTTTATTTGGAAGAACCCTTTATTTCTTTATTTTTACTAGGATATACTTAATTCCAGCACTCCAAGAAGCAAAGAGCTCTTCTTCCTCTTGCAAGCACCTATGCAAGACCTTCAAGAAGGTCAGGAAGAAGAAAGGGTGGAATAGGCATTCCTGAGATCCCAGAGACAAAAGGCCAAATAGAAGAAAGCTCCCAAACATCCATGCCTTTTCAGACACAGCCAGGGAATTAAGGAATACACCCTTTTTCTCCCATCCCTGCTTTGCATAGAACTTTTCACCTCTAAGGACATTTAGCAGAGCACTAAGGCTTAAAAACAAGAATCAAATCAGACCAAGTCCCAGCAGAGGGGGCAGAGAGGTTCTGCCTGTCCCCTCCTCACCCTCAGCTCTGCAGAAAAGGCTTTTCTCTGGCACATGGTGAGGGGGCAAAGCTTCTGCAGCACAGACTCCCCATTCACCAGCACAACTGCATCCTCTTCTCATTAAACCAATCTGCAATCACCAATTTGCAGAGATAAATTTCTCCCATATGTTCCAGAGACAAGGGGGTAACTGGCTTATTTGCTTCCTCAGCAAAGATTGAGTGAACTAATCAAAGCAAATCTCGGTTCTCTTTCCAGGAGACAGATTATTTGCTCCTATTTAACTCTTGCCATTCTGCCACTGGTTTTGCAATAAAGTGATTTTTTTTCCCAGCATTATACTGGGAGGGAAACTCCATTTCAATCCCTGCCACACACTCGGGAGCATGGGAACACACAGCTTCTTCTGGGCTGCATTCAGCAGCAGCCAAGTAGTTAAGCAGGCATAATTTGTCTCTTTTCCAGTATTAACAAGCATGTCCCCATCCTACATTTGGCTGCTTTTCTCCAGAGTTCCTCCCCCCTTGCATCTGATTACAGCAACCCAACCAGTTGGACCGGATTCCCCTTTTCAAGGTGCTGCACCTTCTCCAGCTAAAGCCAGGAACTTTTTTTTTTTATTCTTTTTATTTTTTTTTTCTCCTTCCTTTTCTGTGCCTTTTCCCAGAGCCCTGGGGAACAATGTCTCCCCGGGGACTGTATGACATAAGGCCACGCTGGCGATGCCGAGCGCTCAGCCCGCGCTTCTGCGATCAGTTTACAGTTAATCCATGAGTGCACACACACAAATAACACAGCCTGACACGAAGGGGAGAGCCCAGGAGCTCAGCACCAAAGCACAGAGGGTCTGATGCTTAACCCAAAGAGGCCCCTCTCTCTGCTCTAGGAGATGGGTTCTTTCACTGACTTGATCCAGCCACTGAAACGGGATGTGATCCTCATCTCCAAACCAGCAGATCACAGAACTGGAGAATCACAGAATCATACGATCATAGACTCGTTTGGGTTGGAAAGGCCTTAAAGATCATTCATTTCCAACCCCCCTGCCCTAGGCAGGGACACCTCCCACCACACCAAGTGGCTCCAAGCCCCCTCCAGCCTGGCCTTGAACCCCTCCAGGGATGGGGCAGCCACAGCTTCCCTGGCCAACCTGGGCCAGGGTCTCAACACCCTCACCCCAAAGAAGTTCTTCCCCACATCTCAGCTCCATCTCTCCTCTTTCAGGATCAAACCCTTTCCCCTTGTCCTAGGGCTCCCCTCCCTCATCAAGAGTCCCTCCCCCGCTTTTCTGGAGCCCCTGGAGGAACTAGAAGGGAACTCTAGAACTAGAACTCTTCCTGGAGCCTTCTCTTCTCCAGGCTGAACCCCCAGCTCTCTCAGCCTGTCCTCCCAGCAGAACTCCATGAGTTCACAGGGCCACAAGCACACACAGGTGTCCCTGTGCTCTGCAAACATAGGACCCAATTTGTTCATCAACCAAGCTCTTTTCCAGAAGGGCTTGCAAGTTGATGGAGATCATTCATCCAGGCAGAAGCAATGTCCCTCTCCCTCCCCAGCCACCTTTTCCTGGTCCTGATGTTGGAGACCTGTGGCCTGAGTGAGATTTGTTGGATTTGTTGGAGACCTGTGGCCTGAGAGAGAAGAAAAGGGATGAAGCAGACAGGCACCTGGTATCCATAAGACCTGCTAGTCCACCCCACAAAATGCTGAACATCTCTGCTGCTGAGCTGCTTCTTGTCAGCAAGAAAGCCAGGATCGTGCCAGGGAGCGTGCTAACAATTTTATAGTGTGGATGAGCAAGTTCCAGAACCCGGGAACACTCAGCCACGCTGTATGAATTCCCAGAAGATGTAGCCCACAGGGTGAGCTGAATCACTCTCTGCGCTCCCCTGACTTCCCTACATCTCACTTGGCTTGGAACGGAAGGTGAGAGGCTCAGATCACCCGGAGACACCGACGCTGAGGTGTTTTAATCTCCAAGTACAACCCCAGCTTCATTGTCAACACATTAACCTGGGTGTCAGCGTGACGGCAGGGAGCACTGAGGCAGAGCAAAATGCTTTTGTGCTTTTTAAATTAATGGGAGGAATTCTTGGCTTCTAGAAGACAACAGACAAGGAGGCTGAGAGGCAGCACGTCAAGGCACCTGCCCTGGGTGCAACAGAGAATAAAAGCCACTAGAATAAAACAGAAAAATTAACAGAGGGATGTTAACCCTGTCACAGTTTAACCATCAGAAGGGTTTTAACTGAAAGGCAACAGGAAATTTCTCTTTTCTACGTGGATGGTTCTTCAGTGGAAAAAAGGTTGAGAAATACTGAGCAGGTTCATCTCCTGCTGCAAGGCAGGATGCACTCTCCCTAAACCATCCCTGACACGTGTTTGTCTGACCTGTTCTCAAAAGATTCCAGTGATGGAGAATCCACCCCTACCCCTTAGGCAAGCTATTCCAGCAGCAGATTGCCTGGAGCATCGGATTTGGATGCTGTCTAAATTGTGTTTCCATCACTGCGATTCAAGACCATGATTTCTTGTCCTATCTAATGCGAACATCAAGATCAGATCATTCCCTTCCTCTTTTCTGATACTTTTTGTGTGTCATTGGAAAGATGTTAAGTCTTTTCTCCATCTTCCTTACAGTAAAGGGATTTTTTTCATATTTTCTGGACCTGAGACTGTTCTCACATATGACTTGTTCCCTGAAGTATTGGTCCTCAGCTTTCTCAAAACGCACGGACAAGAACGGTGCCGCCTTCCAGGCAGCCCTTTGGGATATTTCCCTTTATTACAATTATGAGACATTGTCAGATTTGATTCAGTTTGTGATCCACCATAATTCCCAGCAAGTTTTTTATGCAGAATTGCTGCATCCTTGGTTTTTTTCACATCTGCAATTTCTGTAAATGTCATTCTTACATGCAGCACTCTCCCCTCGCCCTTATTAAGCTGCAGGTCATTTCATTCTGATTTCTTATCTCCGAAGTTCATTAAATCTCTCCAAGCCTGGTATCATCTGCAGATAAGTGTATTTCTCATTCCATCATCCAGATATTACTGAAAATGATGAGTTCAGGACTTAGGACAGACTTCAGCCTTCTAGATGCCTAATAAAGCAGTAGGATTCAGACTGAATATGGGTTCCCAGCCACACAAACCCCACCTTTTCAGCAGTTTTATCTAGTCCATCCTTCCTGAGAGGGATATGAGAGGGTCATGTGAATCAACATAAAAAGTCCTGCCAAGAGCACTGTGATTTCTTGACACAGTTTCTCCCAACCTCAAAGTGCTCCAGGCTCTACATACCACACAGTGTAATGCCACAGGCTTTGAAGGGAGTTCAGAGCAGCTTTTGTGCTTTCTGCACCCTTTTCATTGCTATGATGGATGGCAGAAGCACAAGGAGAATTAGCTGAGGAGCATGATGAGAGCTACTGATCTAGTGTCACATGAAGGGTCAGAAGTTTAACCCCTCCAAAGATGATTTAGCACTCCTGTGTGTTTGGAGAAAGGCTGTTTCCCAATTTGAGCTCTTTCAGTGGGGCTTCTAATGAAAACACTTTTGCCCTTTTGCAATGGTATATCCCATGGGTATTTAAAACACCCAATAATTTTCAAGAGGCAGGTTTTGGGTCTGTCAATTCCTGACTATCCCACTAAAAGGCAGGTTTTGAACAATAACACTCAATCATTTTTGCTTAGTGTCCACGAAATTCCTTACTATCACAATGCATGTGTGTCAACAAGTCATAGAAAGCATATTTCATATAAAGATGAATAATCCCTATCAGCTTGTCTGTAAAGCCAGCTCAGTGAGGCACTGGAACAGGTTGCCCAGGGAAGTTGTTGATGCCCCATCCCTGGAAGTGTTTAAGGCCAGGCTGGATGGGGCTTGGAGCAACCTGCTCTAGGGAGAGGTGTCCCTGCCCAGGGCAGGGGGGTTGGAACTTGATGATCTTTAAGGTCCCTTCCAACTCTGACCATTCTATGATTCTATGATATGCAAAAAATTTCCATGATTGACCTGTTTGGCATAAATACTAAGCATCAGAGTTCAAATAAAATTCCTGTGCAAATGCATTTATCCAAGAGTGTTGATAAGAAGCATCGTTTCTACAGTTCTGTTTGGTTTGTGACCGTGACCATGTAGCTGGTTCTCTGGTTCTGGTTATAAAGATGTGCACAGGGTTCAGCCACACAGTTATTACTGAGCCACGTTAATACATTCAGCTGAATTCACTCATTTATTGTAATCAAGTCCCTGAGTCTGGATTCCTGTTTGCATGCAGCTGCTTTCCCGTAATGGCCTGTAAATGGATTTTGCCTTGCAAAAAAGAAAGCACAATGCCATATTTCAGGGCCGAGCTTAGGACTGGGACAAATCTTGTGCCATTGCATTCATAGAATCATAGAATGGTTAGAGTTGGAAGGGACCTTAAAGATCATCAAGTTCCAACCCCCCTGCCATGTGCTCTGCCACCGGCTTCCTGGGCAGGTCCATTAGGGTTTTATTCCTTCCCAGCAGCCAGCAATGACTCCCTTCACAGGCTCCGGAAAGAAAAAGGCATCTCTAGATGGACTGTTCTTTAATCATACATTAAAAGAGATGAATTACCCTCTGGAAGTACCCCTTTCTCTCTGCTGGCTGTACAAAGAGCCTGTGATGACCAAACCACCAAGGCTTAAACACTGTTTCAGACACAGACACCAGAGAAACCCCACCCTGAACGTCTAATTTGTGGTTGGGGCAGACAAATCCTATCTCGTGGCTTTCTGTGCCTCATTTTTTCATCTGCAAAACAGGGTGACAGCACTTTCCTGTCTCATGTGGGAGCTGGGAAGATAACAACAGTCAGAGATTGCGAGGTGCTCCATGATTACAGCACCTGTGTGCACTTGGGAGATAACAACCTATTTATTACTAGTTTCAAAGGCCTGTCAGCAGGCAGTGGCGATACCTAAACATCCAGTACCTTCTTTAAAGACTTCACAGACTTTCCCCAGGACTTTTTATCCTATTTGGGATCATTTTGATGACGGAATACATTTTCCCAAGTTCAGAACTTACAAAATGCAGACACTAAGGGAATATACACTTTTACCTTCCTGAAAAGCAAACAGTTACAGCTCACTAACTTTCACATCTGCATCAGGAAAACGGACCCCTTTTCCAAAGCCCCTAAAGGGGTTTTCCTAAAACCCCTTTTCCAGTGCTTTACATTTCCATTACAGTCATCTATATTACAGTTTGGAAATCTAGTTGTATTTAAATATATATTTAAAAGGAAAAGTTTACCCATTTTCCAAGTTGGGCTCTTCTTTCTTCAAATACCTATAAAAGATACACGTACAAATAAACTTGAATATTTAACAGAGATTCAATAAGGAAAATGCAGCTTGAAAAACAATCTATGGAACCTACAAGATATAAACAAAAACACCAAATGGAAGAGTTTGGAAGGAAATTGTGGAGATCTTTTAGTCCAAACTCCCCACTAGAGACAACTAAAGCAAGTTTCTCAGGGCCATATCTAGATGTGTTTTGAATATCTTCTTGGATGGAGACTCCACAACCTCTGTGGCAACTCCTTACAGTGTGTGACCACCCTCACAGCAAGAAAGTTTTTTCTTATATTTAAATGGAATTTCCATATTTCAATTTATTGCTATCACCTCTGGTCTTTTCACTGGATGCCACCAAGAAGAGTCCATCTCTGTTGTCTTTAACCCCTCCCATCACGTATCTATACACATTGATAAGGTCCTCTGTGAGCCTCTCTTCTCTAGGCTGATCAATCCCAGATCCCTAAGCCCTTCCCTATACATCAAATTCTCCAATTCCTTGATAATTTTTCCAGCCCTACAGTGGCTTTGTTCCATTAAGTCCATGTCTTTCTTGTTGGTTCCTTGATGACCTGTCAGGAAGTTACTCAAGACACTCCTGAAACCTCCTGGATTGCACAAGCCCTGCTCTGTTACCCTTCCAGCAGATATCACAGTGGTTAAAGCTCCCCATGAGGACCAAGGCCCATGAACATGAGGCTTCTTCCAGCTGTCTAAGGAAGGCCCCATCTACTTCTTCCTGATCTTCTTCAACTCTGCAGGCTGGTTCTTGGGGAAGGTTCCTTTCACTGAAGAAGACCTCCTAAAGTTCAAGGGTATGTCTGCAGCATGACTGTGAAGGACAGCTCTGGAGACCTTCTTTGCAGCTACTGCACACATGATGTGCCAACATGAGCGTACTGTGATGTGTGGTGTCTCACATGCTTTGGTGAGACCAGAAGTTGGGCTTCTCATCTCTTTATTTCAGAAATTTTAGTTTTTCCTGAGCTGGGAACACTAGGTGCCTGAAAGCTCCTAGAATGGATACAACTATCATACGACACGGGCAACGGTTTCAATCTCAACGCAGCAAGACCATCAGGAGTAAGATACTGAGACCAGGCTTTGTTCCCTGGCCGTTTCACAGTGACAGCTAACAAGAAGGATGATCAGTATCAAAATCCAGCAGAGGATTTATGATGTTGACCTTTATCCATAGGGAGCTAGACCTGGAAGTGCTAGCACGTGGCTTCCCACTCCTACAAGACTGCCTTCTGTACTCAAGATTGTGACCTGGGAAGTCAGGAAATGCTGTAGATGGTTTTTCCAGAAGACAGATCAAAGAAGAAAAAGCCCAGCTTATAACTGCAGATAAAAGCAGCTATTAACCACAACTAGGAAAACACGCTTGATCATTATAAACTCCAAACATGTTATTGCTATGACAGCCTGCAAAGAAGGTTCCTGCAGAGAAAGACATTATCAGTGCTGCTGTCTGGTAAAGCAGTTGACAGTGTTAGTTCTGTCTCTCTCAGCAGGAGTGTCTCTTGCAAGGGGTGGAAAATGACATTTCTTTGATTTGTATGTTGACAGTTATTATTTGCTTTATTTGCTCGTGGGACACTTGGCAAAGTGAAAAAAAAAAAAAAACACCCAACAAAACAAACCTTAGCAAGCTGAACTTGGAAAAGGATTTGCCACAAGCAAGTGATGAATAGTCAAAGATCTAAGTTTTGGGTTGGATAATTCAAATGAAGCAGGGATGTATTTATGTAACTGAAAGCGATGTAAATGGTCTTTGATCAAAGACAGACACGTATTTGCTCTCAGCATTCTTGGAGATACATCTGAGCTAACTCTGACAGAAAGTTCTGCCTACTTCAGGCACTTGGAAGCATTAATTAGCAACAGAATGGCCCAAAATTGGTGTAATCATCCACTGCCTTAATCAAGCCTGTGTTTACTGTCCTCTCCTCCGAGGCCTTGGAGTTGTACCTTAGCTGGCTGGCTTTGGATGCAGCCTGAGGCCCAGGTTGCTCTTGAGACCTGCCATCTCCCATCCATGCCTTCAGGTAGTTTTAAATAAGCTCAAGTTCAAGGCTGCCTGGCAAAGCCCTCCAGCCCTTGCTGCAAATGCCACTGGGAGCTCTTCTACCCCACGACTGAATCACTACCCAACAGAAGGCAAATCATCTCCTGACTTCCAGCCCTTCCTTAGCAGGACTGGCACTGAAGCCTGTCCGGTTTCACAGCGGGCAAGCAGGCTGTCCTGTCTCCTGCTTCACTCCATCCTTAGCTGTAGCACAGCCTTTGCACAGCTAAGAGTCCACCTCTGGTTTTCTGACCATGAATGCTGCATAATTTGAGGTTTCCTCATTCTGATTTCTTGACTTTGGTCTGTCCCTGATGGTGATGCTGACTTTAAAACACCCATGACTGCCCATGTCCCAGTAGTAACACCTAGATGACAGTCCCTTCTGCTCTAACAGCTGCTGTAAGGGCAGAAAACCACAGATGGAGGCAGCAGAACCCAGGATGTGCAACAGGTAGGAGAGAGCTGGGTCCTACCAACAATGCAGACAAGAGCACATTTGAAAATCCACGGAAATCTACAGGAACTACTCATGGAGTACCCCCAGGATTACCCAAAAGTAGCCAGGTAGCAAATTTATGCTACTAACTCTTCTTGGGTCTGCTCCTAACAATGCTTTAGATGCTCTGAACTCCCACCACTCCTGCTCCTCATGGCCTGTTCTAACAAGCACATTACTGAGCACAGGTCTGGGAGATCACAGCAAGTTCTTTTTTACTTAGAACATTGGATGGGGCTTGGAGCAACCTGCTCTAGGGAGAGGTGTCCCTGCCCATGGCAGGGGGGTTGGAACTTGATGATCTCTAAGGTCCCTTCCAACTCTGACCATTCTATGATTCTATGATTGTTAAATGTTGGAGTGTGCAGGAGTCCTACATGAGCTCCTAAAAGTTTTGCTGCAGCCCAATGCAGCAACAGGTTGCCTAAGGAGCAGAGGAGTAAGAAGGTGGGAAAGGGTGGTTCTAACCACACACTTATTTCTAGTTAGCTCATACTTTATTGCACAGTGATGCACATCTATAAAAATCTGTTTTAAATAGCATAAGGAAACAGACATTAAAATGATTCAAAGGCTGGAGAATACGCCAGATTGAAAGGACTTCAAAGAGCTCAATCTGTTTAGTTTATCAAAAAAAAGTTCAAGTGTTGGCTTGAAGTAGGGTAAAAGTCCTTCCACAAGGAAAAACTACTGGTTACAGAAGAGTTTAATAAGCTAACAGGGGAAGATTTAAATGATGGAAGCTAATTCTAGAGGTATTCAGACAGGAGACAAAGTTTCATCTTTTCATGGTATAGGGGATTAATCATGAGAAAATTACCAGGGAAGTGATGAACTTTTCATTTTTGATAACCCCAAAGGAAGTCTGGATACCTTTGTGGAAGATGTATTTTAGCCAAATTCTAGTTACTAGGATCAAGACTGGGAGAAACAAGAGGGCCCAAGAAACCCAGGAAGCCAGGCTGCATGATGTAATGGCCCACTCTGGATTCAATTCTATGGATCATCATCAGAAATTTAACCTGAATTCTGAGGGAGGAACATGTTCCTGGCGATACAGGAGCCAAACCCCCCTCAGTTATGTTAGCAGATCCCAGATATAGTTACAGAGTGGGAGGTCAGGAAATGCATGGCATTATTTATAAATTATGTGCATCACTACAGCTTCCAAAATACCAAGCTCGTCACTGCCAGGCTCAGCAGAGAGGCCAGAGCATGGATTCTGGGGTCTCTCCTACAAGAGATGGAGCACATCAGGCACTCAGAAACCTACAGTGACACTCTGTTTGCTCTGGAGTTAAACTAAAGCCTTTTGGAGCAGAAAAAAAAAGAGAATAATTTGGCAACTTTCACTGATCATTGAATAAATGTTTTTGTTGTTGTTTAAAACCAACTGATTTGGTAAAATGATAATATTTGAACTAAATACTAGTATGCTTTAAACAATGTATGTTAGAACTTTTCAGTTTTTACAAAATCTTTACAATCTTATTCCATCACTTGTGATCTACACAGGCAAAAACATAAGTTAAATTCTTTTAGGACCTGAGAATTCATGAAATGAACCTGAGAATTTATCTTGGGATTTGAGAATATTCAAAAAACCTACTGGACAATATCCTGAGTCAGGATATTGTGTCAACTCCAGCTGACTTTGCCTTGAGGGGTCGGACTAGATGTTCTCCAGAAGTCCCTTCCAACCTCAACAGTTTCGTGATTCTATGAATTTGACCCATTTGCAGGGAACTCACCTTGTCATTCATGAGTTGATTGTTCAGTGGAGTCCACATGCTCATCTTGGTCTGTAGCTTGAGGCCATCCATGTTTTTAGGAGGTGCAAATGCCATAGATAGGGGAGGTGGTGGGTCTTCTGGTGTCTTCTCAGCACTAGTGGCTACAACAACTGAACAGAACAAAGACCCACATTATCTCTGTGTTACTCCCTCATAGTACACTAGTGAAAAGCAAATAATTTTAAGGAGGAATCCAAGGATTTTATAGCATAGCAATGATACAAGTAAAATTAGCTGAAAGTCAGTTAGGGTAAGGCCTGTTATTTTATGTACCCACAGGAACCGTGACAAGAAAAGCCAGATCTTTTGATGGGATCTTGGTGCACTAATATGATATAAATACTTAAGAATTAAGCAAGTCTTCCCAGTCANGAGAGGTGTCCCTGCCCAGGGCAGGGGGGTTGGAAGTTGATGATCTTTGAGGTCCCTTCCAACTCTGACCATTCTATGGTTCTATGATTATTGAATAAGCCTTTGATTTTTGCTGCATGAACGACCACAACAGGGCATTTGCAGCAAGCTAGAAAGCACACAAAATTTCTCTTTCTCATTGTTGACACTGAAAATTGCAGATAACTTGTGCATCCACTTAAGTGACACTAGCCAGGTTTTTACTGATTTTGATGGGTATATAATGCCACGTCTCAAAGGGCCAGTTTATTTCTATAACACTTAAGTGAAACTGAAATCTCTCAGGGTCCTACATTCAGGCAGATTGCTTTTGATGGTCTGGACTGACTATGCTGCTCGTTTAAACAAAAATTCCTGGGTGAAGTAAACAGGACATTTCATAACATTTTCCTTGCCCTTTTGTGACATCAAATAACTGGACTATGTTCAGACAGAGCCATTCCTTGATTATATATTCAAACCAGGACAACCCCAAACATTGCAGAAGCCTTTTTCCCCCTCATCTTCTATCCTGCAGCTGGATTCAGCAGGACAATGTCATTGCTCACCCCAGGCACCCCGTTTCCAGCTTAAGCTGCCCAAAAACCAAGTCATTTCTTTACCACATTACAAAATATCTCAGCTCCCTGCATACAGTTATTAGGCAATTTTTCCATAAACACTTCAGATTGCTGTAAAGCTTCATGGTGGAAAGGTGAATAATAGGATTTTTGGAATAAAGGAAAAGGCAACTCCAGTAAGTAACTCCAATATCGTGTCGTGAGCCTACCCTGAACCCAGGCACCTCAAAACCACCCAGCAAATGGACCTTTCCAGCTAATACAGCTCTGAGATCCTTTGCAAAGCTCAGTTCCCCATTCCTTACTTACAAAATTCCTGTTTATATCAATGGAAGATTAATCTTCAAAACTCACTGCAAGACCTGCCTGGGCACATCACCTTTTTTGATTAGTTTTTCCTCCCTTTCTTTCCTAAGTTATTATGGAATCAAAGAAGTATAAAGAAAAGAAGCAAAAATAAAGGAAAAATCTCTTACATCTTGCTCTCTGCATCTGGTGATGGCCTGTGGTTAGGAAATAAGTTCATTACAAGAGTTTGAGATCTTTCTCTCTTTTTTTTTCTTTTCTCTTTTTTTCTAAAGATCTTTAAGTAACTTACTGTCTGCAGACTGAAATTTTACCTTCCCACAGAGAAGCCACTGAAAGCTAAAAGAATTCCTAAGGTTTCAAAACCTCCTATTCTGCAGTTGGCCAACGTTAGAGGCTTCTTGTGCAACTGAGTAGGTGCATTTGGGATACGCATTACCATGGGATTGCTTACTGGGTTGTTTTTGTTTTGTTTTGTCTTGTTTTTCTGCAAGGCCCCTGCCCTTTTCAATGCCCAGAAATACAACATTACAAGCTACAAAAACCACTCCACTGCCAAAAAAACAGGTTCAGGCAACCATGTCCTGTTTTTCAGGGACAACCTTCTCCATTAGTCACAAAACCATCAGTTGTCACTAGAGCACACTCCCAGCCCTGGATTCATATTCCAGTTTCTCTACGCAGACACTGCTTTCTTGGGGCTGAAGGAGGTGCATTCACAAAGCACCTTCATGAGCTGGCATGTCAGCAGCTCAGAGCCCAAAAAACCAGTCGTGCTTCTGGGCCCTCTTGTGCTCCTAAAAATATGGCTCACAGCAGAAGTCATAAGCTATAGAACTACCTGAATTGCACTTGATGCTTGAGCACGATGTGTAAACAGGGATGCATCAGGCAAAGAGGTGAGCACAGCCAAATGTCTGAACTTTGNTCTAGGGAGAGGTGTCCCTGCCCATGGCAGGGGGGTTGGAACTTGATGATCTCTAAGGTCCCTTCCAACTCTGACCATTCTATGATTCGATGAATGTGATGTGCCAGGCTGCCATCCCTCCCTCACTGCCCCTTTGCTAGCACAGTCCCCCAGCCAACCCTCCCCTCTGCTCCTCATCCCTCCCACCTACTCTCAGAATCGGGACGAGGGGAGGGAGGCACCCCCAATTCCAACCTCAGCGACGTGCGTTCACGGGGTGAATTCTTTGGTGAAGTCAGGACTGTGCAGTGTCACTTCAGAGCACGTGTTTCCCTCTGGTTGCCCAAAATAACATTCCAGAGATTGCTCCAGCTTGTTCTTCACTTCTCCTGGGATGAAATTCGTCAAGCTCAGCTGATCTGAAAACACTCAACCAGCAAGAGAAGCAAGATGAGGTTAACAAGAAATCAAGCTTTAAATATATATAAGGAAAACGCTGGTTCACTACCCAGAGAAGAAAAGCTATTGACACATGATGGTAAAAAAAATATCCAATATCTTTCTCCTAGGAAAAATAAAAAGGCAATGCAGGAGCATAATACGTGTTGGTGCAAAAGAGATTTGGGGGAAAGACTGGGGAAAGATTGAATTTTATGAGTATATACAGTGTTTTTAAGCTGGTGGTGTTTGATTAACTTCATGCCAAGTTGGTCAGAGATCTCTGGCTGGTTCAAAGTATTACGTACACGGTTTGCAGAGAGCAGGCCAGCCTGGCAGAAAGCAAGTATTCAAAAATAGCAAAACCGCCTAAGTTAATGCAGCCTGAGAGTACCTAGGACCAGTTCACAGTTGGAATGAGTGGAGATCCAAGAGATTTGTGGGTTTTGAGATGTATGGAGAAGATGTACATCAATTTCACAGGGCAGGAAAGACAAATGGCGTTCTCTAAGAGCAAGGTAATTTTAAGACTGCTCCAAATCCCGCCAAAGCCAATGGAAATACTTTCACTGATATCAGTACAAGTTGGGTCAAGCCCTGGCTTGAAAAAAATGTGATTGCATTTAAGAGAGATTAACAATACATAATGATCATATCATATTAACTAAGGACATCGGAATCATTTCCTTTAGCTGGGTTAATCTCTGCTTAACCCTCCGGAATGCCATTCCAGAGGTTTGTGCAAACCATACTCAAAACAAGCCCTTTAAGAGCAGACCTGCTTTATTAATGGTTTTGGCCACATCTCTGTAACAGTAAGGCTTTGTGGTTCAGCAGAGCCTGGTGCACTCAGAGGTTTAAGGATGCCTTTTTGCAGAGAAAGAGCCTAATCACATTAATCCACAACGGCACAGTCGAGGAGTTCAGTTGCAAAAAGGCAGAATTTAACGGAATCAATCTCAAGCTCAGACAGGAAACTCAATTTTTGTTGTAAATTATTATACCAACAGTAAACAGCACAATGATGGATGCTATGGAAGAAATGCTTTACACAGCAGTAACAGAAAAACCATCCAGAATTTAGGCCAAACTACAGGGCATTCAAAAAGGAAAAATTCAAGAGGATAGCTCTGGGTGGAAAAGATAATGTGAAACAGACCCTCGTATGTAGGAGGACACCTAGAAAGATGGCAAGAGGAGGAGGGCAGGAGGCTAAGTGCACATTTGGAATGATTTACAACAAGCAGGCCAATAATACTGCATTCCTACTTTCCCTCTATCTATCCCTTAAACCATGAGCTGCAAAGCACTGATATCACCCAGGGCTTCCCCATCTGTCACCTGCACTGTGCACGGTGGCACCCTGTCCTCAGTTAACACATCTGCTCTGGTGGCACGATACTGCATCAGTCCTCTCCCAGCCATCCCCAGTCCTGTGGAAGGACCCGAGACCTTCCACTGATGTTTGCCCAGCTGGCTGTGAGGATTTCTGCGGTATCAATCCCACAGCATCAATAAATCCCAGAGCTCAGCATCACCATGGTACTGATAAACCCAAACACCTGAAGCACCTTGTGCCACCCGTATTCCTGTCTCCTCCCAGCACCATCAACTCTGCATGACACCAACAGCCTTACCCCTCCCAAGGTGTGTTCTATGGAAGAATCACAGAATTATGGAATCATAGAATCACAGAATGGTTTGGGTTGGGAGTCCCACCCCCTGCCCTGGGCAGGGACACCTCCCACCACACCAGGTTGCTCCAAGCCCCCACCAACCTGGCCATGAACCCCTCCAGGGATGGGGCAGCCACAACTTCTCTGGGCAACCTGTTGTGCATCTCTGTGCACAAGAACCAAATAACAATAATTGGGTACCCCTATAATCACCTTTATGTCAGGGAGTGAATAACTCGGCGTTCCTCACTGCTCCGCGTTGCCCACCAAGGCATTGGCATCTCCATATACCCATCCCAGAGGAAATACTCTCCAGTGACCAGCAGACCCCAAATCCCTTGTGCTCCTCCACTCCATTGCCCCCTACCAATGCCCTTGCTGTGCTCCTTTAACTTCTGAACCCATTCTCTTCATAACCGTGGCTCAAAGCTGCATCAGAGGAGATCCAGACTAGATAACAGGAAGTATTTATGGATGGTCAAACACCGGAACAGACTTCCTAGAGAGGCAGTCAATGCCCCAAACCTGTCAGTGTTTAAGAGGCATTTGGACAATGATTTTAATAATAAGCTTTAACTTCTGGTCAGGTCTGAAGTAGTCAGGCAGTTGGACTAGATGGTTGTTGTGGGTCCCTTCCAACTGAAATATCCTATCCTATCCTATCCTATCCTATCCTATCCTATCCTATCCTATCCTATCCTATCCTATCCTATCCTATCCTATCCTATCCTTATTCCCTTTATCCCACAGCACCACTCAGCTCCAAAGGACCGGTAATCTCTTCAGTCTCCAAGAAAAACCCAGTTATCTCCTCTCCCTGGTGGTGTTGATACCTGACTGCTCCCCTCTGTGTCCACATTGCAGATGTTCTCCAGCATCTGCTCAGAGCCCAGAAACTCTGACTCCCCTCCTGCTTCCCACCAGTCTCTTTGTGTCCTGCGGGGCCAACTGTCACAGCAGGAGCTGTCACAGCACTGCATAACCCCAATGACATTACACCCAGGGGAATGGATCAGTATTGATCCTGAACACTTTTTTCTCTCCTAAATAAAACAACACCAAGGATCTTTTTATCTCTGGAGAATAAAGCATTTCCTTTTCTACCCCAAGCCTCACTGGATTTATTTTCTGTTCTGCAGTTGGATGATCCAGGATGCTCTTACCTCAAAGTGCACCAGAACTAGGTCCACCACTAATCCTGCAGCACACACAGTTACACTGCCCAGTGTCCCCATCTCCTGTCATGCCCTGACAGCTTTCCCTGCCCTACTTTAAAAGTCAATAGCAAACCCCAGCTGCTCAGTACTCCCGCCAATAGATATTAGTGCTTTTTCCACTTATTTATCCTCTTTGCATGATGTCTTTACACCCTGTCCCTTTGAGCATTTATATTTCTAAATGCACTCACACCCTGACATCTCTCCTGGGACCCAAAGGCGACACCAGTCGCCTCCAGCACCGGGCCTAGCAGTGCTGGCAGATGGGCAGCCCCAGGCCCTTTGTGCCTCAGTGTCCCCCACTGTCGTGTTCATCCTTTCTTCACAGGGCACATCAGAAACCTTCTCTCCTCAAGGCATGGGAACACCAGGGTCTTCCATCTTCCCATCAGACTCCCTCCCTGCATCCTGCATCCTACCGAATCTATTAACCCCTCCACATACCCTATGACATTTGTACCCCCTCTCTTTACACTGTCCATTTGTGTCCCACCACCTCTGTATCCCCCTCCCCGTTCCACACTGTGTTTGTTCCCCATAACGTCCCGCTTTTGAGTTGTTCAGCTCAAGTAAGTAAGTTTTAATTAAAAGCAATTAGCACAAGTTGCTAGATTCGCTGAAGCCTTTAGGCCACAATCGAGTTAATTTTCCTAGTAATTTTCCTAGCAGCTGGTATAGTGATGTGTTTAGGTATGAGATAAATCTTGGTAGCACACTTATGTTTTCGTGGTGTTTTTCCCAAAGCCTGGGACTTTTCCATTCCCTGTGTTTTGCCAGCAAGTGCAGGTGCACAAGATGCGCGAAGCAGAAGATAAGGAGGCAAAAACCCTCAGCAGAGGCTGTAAATCAACGAGCCAACAGCCTGGACACTGAAAAAGAACCTAAGAAGGTCTTAGAAGACCCCAGACCAAGAAGAAAACATCACCATCGCACTAAATGCGATGCCTTGAACACCACAGGCCATGCCCCACCGCGGTTGTAACCTTTCCCCACGCACCCCACCACCTGTATGTCCAGGGTGATCCTTTCACCCCCCGTGTCCCCTCAGACCCCGGTCACCCCCATCACCGTGCCGGGCCTCTCCTCACCTTCCTCCTCCTCCTCCTCACCGCCCGCAGGCGGCGCGGCCTACTCCTCCCTCAAGGCCGCTTCCCGT
>VXBW01002912.1:28191-44140 GCA_013400375.1 Thinocorus orbignyianus | reverse complement strand
GGATGATGCTCGTCCCTATGGTTGTCCCCTCCCTTGCCATTAGGGACCCAGGGGGAGCGGGATGCGAGGCCCGGGTGCTCTGCTTTCCAGAGGAGAGGTGTGCTGGTCCGTGTGCTTCCTCCCACCCATCCTTTTTTCCTTGGTGTCCAAAAGGAAAGGAGGATCCGCTGCCCCCCTTTTCCCCAGCAGTGCCTTGGGGAGGAGGATGGGATTCCATCTTCACCCACCACCACTTATTCCTCCTGCAAGTGCACTGGGGAGGTTGCTGGTCCCATGCTTGCCTCCTTTCTCCTTGCAGCGCCGTAGCGGTGACCCAGGAGGAATGGGAAGCTCGTCCCACGCACGCCTCCCTCGCCCTTTTCCCTTTGCAACCCATCAGGGACCCGAGGGATGCTGTCTCCATCCACACATGCTCTCCTTTTCCTTCTGCGATGGATCCTGTGGAGACCCCGGGGGAAGGGGGTGCTAATCTTATGTGCTTATATCCATCCTTTTCCTTTGCGATGTGGCAGGAATCCAAGAGGATGCTAGTCCCATGTATGGGCTTGTTCCTTTTCGTCTTTAAAAGAAGGAGAGGGTTTAAGAGGAAGGGGGTGCTCATTCAGCCTGCACCCTCCATCCTCTCCCGATCTAAGGGGTGATAGCTAGCTCCCTCTCCAGTTCCTTTAGCTTGCCATGAAATAAGAACTCAGATGGAGGGAGATACTGGATCTGTCCTTCTGTGTACATGGAGAATCTCACTAGAAGGGGTTTCTGCCTTTCCATCTTCCCTGCAGGGAGCAAGCAGGGGCTGTTGTGGTGTCAGTGTGTGAAAGGAGAGGAGAAGAGATACGGTGCATCTTTCCTCATTCTGCCCTGTAGTGCAGTGAGGAGGAGCATGGAAGAGTGGGAGGGTGCAGCGTGTGCCCTCTTTCCTCCGTGGTCTGCTAATTGAAACGGAGGATGTGGGGAATTATAGCGTGGTTCTCCCTTAATAAATAACAGAACTGGAACGGGGGAGTACAGCGCTGGAGTTTTTTTCCCACTGACTAATTCAAGTGGAGTTGGGAGAATAACATCTTCTCCTTTTGTGCCTTCATGTGGGTGGGATGGGTTGGGGAGTCGCTGCCAGTGCTTGTGTGCAATGAATGAGTTCCTTCCCTTTCTCAGTGATCAGAATTGGGTGGGGAATGACTAAGGTGACATCTTCTTGTCTTCTCAAGGAGGAGTCTAGTTTGTTTTGTCACCTCATTTCTCTGGGACAGATAGCCATGAATTAATCCACCTACACGCTTTCTATCTGAAGTCTGATGGCTTTTTTCTCATTGCTCCCCCCCACCTTGCCCCTTTAGTAACTTTGAAATTGATTTGGGGGGAAAAAAAAATCACTTTTGGGAGTCTACTCTTTAATTTCACAATTTTCACTCTTTCTAATAATCCTCTGTGCATGTCATAATGTGTCCTTTACAGCAAGAGTTGTATGGACTTCTAATTATCATAAATAATGTAGAAATCCATAACCACACCATCAAACTAGCTGTTTCCTACCTCTTTTGCCCACAGGTTGTTTTTTTTTGCAATGCCTTGGGGTGGATGCATAGTTATCCCCCCCTTTTCTTGTCATTGAAAGTGTTTTGTTATGTTTTCATATACATATAAAAATAACCACAACATTTCATATGTAGAGGTTTAACAAAGACTATACAGAACTGGATCTGTGGTAAGAAACTACCTTGACACTGAAGATTGCATATTACAGCATTCATCTGTCTGCACCAATTAATAGGTTATCTATATGCTTGTTTGCAAAACTTCCGTCGCCTTTCGCAATGCTATGGCTGTCTTTTTTTTCTTAATTTCACCTAGATTTTTTTCTAAATGAAAGGGTACTGCATGACTAAGCTATATAATTTGACATTCTTTTCTGGCTCTAGTAAATCTGTTTTTCTTTTCCTTCATGGTACTAATAAGATCTCAAGCATAAAATGGAAAAGGCCTGGAAGAACGTGATGATTTTTTTTTTTCTATTTTTTTCCCTGCTTTATGCAGAGTTAAAATTTTTCCTGGCTTATTGAGTCTGGGGTTGTTTGTGTGTTTTTTTTCACTTTGAGGTTGTGAGGAAGTCAGAGGATGGGTGGATTTGTTTGGAGTCTCTACTTTGAATGTCATTAATATGTTGATTGGTTTGAAGTGTTCTTGGACTTTTTCCCAAGACTCTAGAACCTGACCTGGATTTGCCCAATGTTTGTGCTTCCAACTTTAATATAATGCCTGGTGTGAGTATAGTTCATCTTATATTGCTTCCGAACCTCTCATGTGAAGGATTATCCATTGATTGCTGCTGGAATTACACCTGAATTACAGGGAGCATGCTAAAAAGTCAACTGCTAATCCACACTACAGGCTGACTTTCCTGAAGTTGTTGAATAAAATCTTTTGGAATTGGTGGCCGAAGTGCTCGGGGAAAAGAAAAAAACATCTCTTGGAAACCAAGTGTTTTGGAGAGGGCAATGAACTGAAAAGGCTTCTTTTCCTGAATTTAGGAAACTTAGTAAAATACCAAAATCAAAAGGGCCACAGATTCAAAGAGGATTAGGCACCTGCTACGAAACTACGTAGGAATTGATTTTGTCTGTAACTTGTAACCCTCTGGTCAGGATGTGAGACTGTGCAGAAATCTTCAGAGTTAAGTAGTGCTGGCCTGGAAGATGGGAGAGTTCAGGTCTTTAGGTGTGTTGGTGGGTGGCTCTTTTTAAGAGCAGCACCAAATTCTTGGAAAAATAAGTCTGAGAAACTGCTTCCTTAGGTCAGAAGGACTCGGCTTTTCAAGGCCACATGAACTTGAAATTTGGACTGAGATCAGGTGTGGTTAAATGTAGCGTGTCTTTAAACATTGTGGCTAAATTTTATCTTTCAAATTCAGTGTGTTGGCTGCTCTTCTGGCAGAGAATATAGGAAAGACACTGATTTGAGCTGTGTTGGTTGGTTTTACCGCCTAGGTGAAGGTGTAGATAATTCTCTTTTCCTCTTTTTTAATGCGGTGTTTTGTTTTTCCTAGTTTGGAATGGTTTATGATTTGTTTTCTTTGCTTTATATACTTAAATGCTGCTTCAAATGTGCATTCCTCATCAATAGCTGTGTGAGAGCCAGCAGCTTGTGAAAGCAAGTTGTCAATGAACTTAATTTAACATGCTTATGTTTAGCATTTTGGGCTTTTTCCTCTTTGCCTGTTTGTTTTTACCAGCCTGTCTTGAACAGCTACAGCCAAAAACATTACCGCACGTGATCTTGAAGAGAAGCACAGAATTGTTGAGGTTGGAAAGAAACTCTCAGGGTTATCTAGTCCAACCCACAAAGTATGTGAAGGTTTACAGAGATAGATGGTATTTAATTTTTCTGACCATAAGATGGGCCTGTGTAAACAAAAGGGTGTGTACATCTCCTACAGGAGAGCCGGGGAGGGACTCTTTGTCAGCAAGTCTAGTGACAGGATGAGGGGGAATGGTTTTAAATTGGAAGAGGGGAGATTTAGATGAGATCTTAGGAGGAAGTTCTTTGGTGTGAGGGTGGTGAGGCACTGGAACAGGTTGCCCAGGGAAGTTGTTGCTGCCCCATCCCTGGAGGTGTTTAAGGCCAGGCTGGATGGGGCTTGGAGCAACCTGCTCTAGGGAGAGGTGTCCCTGCCCATGGCAGGGGGATTGGAACTTGATGATCTTTAAGGTCCCTTCCAACTCGAACCATTCTATGATTCTATGATCACTTTTTTGATCTCCTGATACCAGCAGAATTCTGGTAATTGATTCTGTGTGTTAGGGAGAAAGGAAAAACTTCTTCCCTCTTTGATGTATAGATTTTATTCCCCCTCCTGACTTCCTAAGGAAAAACATTGGAAATTCGTTCAAATTTGTGATTGCCTACTTTTGGGAGTATCACTGGAGTGCTTGGGGTTTTCTTGTTCAAACAGAAGTTCTAAATTTCTGATACCTTTTTCTTTTTTAACTGTAATTCTTTAAAAAGCAGCTATTTAGAGACTGAATTTTGCAAATTGCATTGCTGTAAGACAAAAGTGTTGTAAGAAAAGGGCCTCTTTGTGCTCTTACAGTCCTGACAGCTTTTTCCATGTGTTAGCCTCCGATTTCAGAGTTTTTCTCCAGTTGATGAGCACGATGTGCTGAGTCTCCATTCTCCTTGTTCCAGTCCAGCCCCTGAGTGCTGAGAAAATGCAAGATCCAGCCCTGGGGAACGACTGCTGTTTAAATTGGCTCTAGAGGTAGGGTGGAACTGGCAGAACAGCCACACATAGCCTCCACATAGAGTGTGGTGGTCAAAGGATGCTGGCTTCTCTCTTCTCCTTTAGTTGTTATGACAGTTTCCAGAGAGAAGATATGTGATGTGTCCAAGTCAAATGGGTTAGAGACAACAAAAAAGCTGTCTATAACTGGCCTGAAACTACATATTTGTACACAGGTAGCCAAACCATGAGTGCAGCTTGTTGGGCAGGACAGTAGTCTTCAGTCCTGCAAGTTGGGACTTGTGTATTGGTGGTGGTGGTGACTGTTTTGTTTTTGTTTTATAATTATTCAGCAGAAGTTATGAGGCCGTGCAACCAGAGAGATGCTATCGCTGCGAATATACTGGTGGAGATGCTGAGTCATCAATAGCTTGGTTTCAGTGTGGTCAACAATTGTAATGCTCTCATGGTTAAATTAAAAGTGTGGGGATTTCTAAAAATATTTTCTTGGTAGTAAATACGTTCCCTCTTTTCAACATCCTTTTTTGGTAGAGTTTTACAGCATACCAGCTATTTTGCCACTGGAAATAGCCTGAAACTGGGATTAAAACTTGTCAAGGGGCCCTCTAGTCTTGTACGGCAGAACTTGAAGTGATTTGTATGCCAGGCTATTTAGAGCTAAAATATTTTAATCAATTACAATGATCCTCACTGTATTCTGTTTGTTGTGTTTTTGCATTCTAGGTTACCTGACAGAAGAAGAACGTAACTCGACTGCTGTTCGGTCGCGATGGGGTCAGTTGTGTGGGAATGTGGTTAAACATTTTAATCCCTTCCCTTAATACGTGCCATATAATACTGAGAGAAGGAAAGGCAAGATTTCTCACACCTCTATCTCAAAACATATCATCTTCTGGACTGAGCTAAGAATGTCGTATACAAAGAGTATTCCAGTTTTGAAGAATCCTGAAGAAGGGCCAAAAATATCACCGCAGAAGTGAAATCTGAAGGTCCATGAGGAGTCAAAAGAGCTTTCTGACTGGGCTCAGTGACTGGCCCCGTTCCCATTGTGGAAGGATGGCTGTTAGCTGGATGTTCTGGTACCTTTGGCTCTTGGATGTTTTGGTGGGGCACACAAGAGGGCACAGCTTGTTTTCTTGTGAGCCCATAATCTTGCGGATGTGCCAGGACCTGCCTTACAACACCACCTTTATGCCTAACCTTCTCAATCATTATGACCAGCAAACAGCAGCATTAGCAATGGAGGTAAGACTATTTTGGGTTTTTCAGCAGAAAATATATGGTTTTGGCCTTTAGTTGACAAATAAGCAATAACAGAATCCAGGCAGATATTTATATTAGAAATAAAAAATGGGAAAAAAATCAAGATACTTGGTTTTATATTTGAATTATTAATTATCACATTCATAAGATGGGTTGTAATATATACTAAAATATTCTATGACAACCAAATTTGCCTAATTTAGTACAGCTGAGTGTGAAATACTCTGGACATGTTTGCATGTTAGTCTGTTACTTTAAATATTTAGACAGATCAAGAGTGTGTCTTTTGAATGATCTGCCACTTAACTGAATGCCAGAAAAATAGCACACTGAACAAGGAGTAGAAGATTTTTAGCTCTGAAGACTGTGTTCTCTGGTGACTTTGTGATATTTGGCCTTTCCTTACCTGAAATTTGGTGTGAAGAAAATAAGCATGATAAGGCATACCATGAAAATAATGGATATTTCTCACTTGTTAGTTCTGCTTTTCTGAGCTGCAAGAAGGTCTGTTGTCTTGTGGACAATTTGGTTAACCTGGTTCAGTTCTGTATCCTGTCAGAAAAGCTTTTAGATTTGTACTGTCTTTGTTATAACAGTACATTATTTCTTCCAGGGATTTTCCATCCCTGGAAGTGTTCAAGGCCAGGCTGGATGGGGCTTGGAGCGACCTGGTCTGGTGGAAGGTGCCCCTGCCCATGGCAGGGCGGTTGGAACTCGATGATCTTTAAGGTCCCTTCTAACCATTCCATGATTCTTATTACTCATTATTATCATTATCCTAAAACCTTCTTTGGAATTATGTATACTAATCTTTTCCTTTAAAAAAAGCCCAGCACGTTTCCACTACTACCTGTTCAGCCTTTCTTTGGAGAACTTTCCTGATAGGGCTTCAACCATACGCTAAGTTTCTTCTTATGCATCATCCTGTCTATACAAGACTTTTCACCTTCACTTTGGTCTATTCTCTATCCTTCCACCCTGCTTAAGGAGTTTCTTTACATGTGATATGGCTGAAATTGATGGAAATTCAGATTATAAGGTGAATCTCACTGTCAGCCTATTCAAATTTTCATGAGAGATTTGTGCAGATTAGGTTTAGTTGTATTTTTGAAGTGCTGGGGAATCCTCACTGGTAGATACACTGTGCATTGTACCAAGAACAGAAAGTATAAGCATGTATTTTCATCTTTGAGTGTTCTTCCTAACAATATAGAAACTTAATTTAATTGTTTTTGTTTAATAACACAAAGCCAAGGCTTTACATAGTTTTTCTGTGGAAGAGTTTTGAACCAGACTTGACGGGCATTTTACTACAAGAAGAAAAGGGAGATTCCTACCCTTAATTTTTCTTTGTTTGAAAGAACCATGAACTTGCATTTCAATGGCTCATTTGGATGTCACCAAGGATTCCAATTATACTAAATACATAGCAACAGGACTTAATTTCATTTTAGAATTGGTTCTGGTAAATTCTGAGGACCTTTGAAGATCTAACTGTAAGGAAGAAAAATGAAGCCTAAGCAAATTTAACAGCATGAACAACAAGGTGTGTACAAACTGTTTTGTCTTTGAGAGGTGGGACTTAGGATATTTAATGAATGGATGAAACCAACTGGATTGAAGATTCCTGGGACTTGGCTTGCAGAGTTGTGGAGATGGTGGCTTTTGGTTTTGTGAAGTGGTTGGAGAAGTAGATGGTCACCTCTCAGAGTGGAGGTAGATAACCACTGAAAGTCTTTTGAGATCTGTGCAGTTCAGGGTTTTCTTAAATCATCTGGAAGAGAAGACTTAGCAGGAAGATGAGAAAACCTATTGATAGCTTTAAGTTACTCCCAACAGTGAGGACAGATGAATTATAAAGATCTTGAGATGCAAACCTGGCCTCTGGGCTGGGCTCTGCTGCTTCCCCAGGATCCACGGTCCCTGAATTATGGATGTTAGAGGGATATTCCTTTAGTATCATTTAATGGGTCTATTACCAATTAACTTTGCTGGATTACCTTACATGTACAATACTGCCAGCCAGCTCACTAGCCACCATATGTAGATGTACTTATTCTCTGACCTGTTTTAAACCAGTTTCCTTCTAGTTTCATTTAAAACCCTTTCATTACAGTGTTCTGCAATATTATATTGTGGTCAAATCTTCTGTTACACTTGTGATTTTGGAAACCTTGATTTCATCTGCCAGGCTTTTCCTCTCCAAATCAGTGTTCCAGCTATTTGGACTTTTTTCTTGCAATTCAGCTGCTTTATTGCTGTAAGCATTTTAGTTACTTTTTCCCTATTCCTTTTTCTAACCTTGTCCTTGCTGAGGTGTGGAGATGAGAATGGCACACCACTCCAGTTATGCTTGGGATTTACTTATAAATAAAATGCCACTTTTCACTGCTAATAGCTTCCTAGTAATGGCCAACATTATGTTCATTTTCCTGGCTTTTGTTGCATTTTAACCTAATGATTTCAGAGAACTGTCAAAAATATCACTTCCACTGAAAGTCTGCTTGTGGCCACTGTTGGAAGCAGAGCAGTAATTACATGGACCTTCAGCCTGAGCTAGAAAAACTGGTGTAATTGTTCTTGTCTTTGGAAAATAGCTTTCTGCTGCAGAGGGAGAAAAATGGTTGAGAAGCAAATGTTACTTTTCTGCACTCTGTGGTATGAAGCTCAACTTAATGGCATAAATTAGCTTGCCTGAAACCCTGTGTTGCTGCAGTTCATCCAGTAGCTCGATGCCAAAGCCATTCTTCAACTTAGCATGGGTGCCTTGGAGTTGGGAGTGTATGTCTGGGACTCCCTTCTGCCCATGTAATTGGGACACAGGCCAGAGGTTTCAGTCTGGGGATGGATTATGGGCTATTATGAATGTTCCATGAAAAATGGGGAATCCTGTGCAAGGAAACAAGGCTTTTATCAAGTTTAAATTCAGTAGGTGGGGGCCTGTGCCTCCATTGCAGAGGTTTTTTTAGGAGTTTGAACAGCAATGAATTAAAAGCCATGGGTTTGCATAAGTATATTTCTACTCTTGGTGTTAGATTGCCCCTTAAATTTTACTTAACAGTATGGAAGTTCTTATTATTTGACTTTTTAGATACTATTTAATGTTGCAGTCAAAGAGATGGAGCACTCAAATTCTGAGCTGAATGAAGTCTATTAAAACTTGTATTGAGACATTTTCTGGTAAACATCTCTCCTCTGCAAACCCCCCCTAATTGCTGTGAGCATAAAATAATAGAGCAGCAGAATCAGTGTGATTCATCTCGTGAATTGCAGGGGGAAGGCCTTGGCATTCTCAGGTTTTCAGTACCGTTTTTTCACAGCAGTTCCTGATAAAACCCACAAGAAGAAAATTCAACGTGCCTGTACTGACAGGGTGCAATGCAAGAATGAGAGAGTGTGAAGCAAAAAAGAGAACTACTACAGCTGTTGTCATAACATCAATAAATTCAGTGTATAACTCTTCCCATACCATTGACTACTTCACTGAAGGACTGTTTCTATTGATTGTTATTTGGCTGGAGAGCATTATATGTTATATGTATATATATACACATACATGATGGAGAGCATTGTATGTTATATGTGTGTGTATGTATATATATATATATATACACGTACGGCTGGAGAGCAGCCCTGAGGAGAAGGACTTGGGAGTGCTCCTAGATGAGAAGCTGCCCATGAGCCGGCAGTGCGTGCTGGCAGCCCAGAAACCAACCCCAGCCTGGGCTGCAGCAAAAGGGGCGTGAGCAGCAGGGCCAGGGAGGGGATTCTCCCCCTCTGCTCTGTGCTCCTGAGACCCCACCTGGAGTCCTGTGTCCAGCTCTGGAGTCCTCAACANTTCCAACTCTGACCATTCTGTGATTCTATTTCTGGAAAACTCAAAAAATCAGTGAGTTGCTTCTTTGAGACTTTAGGCTGCTAGGATTCCTTCATAATTATAGTAAAGGCTAAACAAGTTGTATCATCAGCAGTGTCTTGTTATGTTGCAGCAATGGTGGTATTGACTATTTTGATTAAACATGAAAAATAGAGTATAACATCAGGAGTCCCTCTTAGCATGTACTGGTCCGTACTCTAATCGGTTCCTATGCCCTTATTTATTCCTAGGGCAGATAATGCCTTAAGCTTTCTGCTGTGCTACATCAGCAAGGCCTGCTTTAATCTGGGAAGATTGCAGGGAGGACTCTCTGCATTCAAGGACCAGAAACATTATTTTATCCCCAAGTATCTCTAAGGAACTTACCCCTTTTGATGGGGGACAAGCAGCAGTTGTGCTGCTCCAACCTCTGCTAACATCTGCTGGCTACAACCGAGACTAAAACGACAGTCATTTTCCATCTGAATCTTTCTAAAAGCAGTCGTGTTGATTAATACAGAGCAGCAGACTAGTTGTGCTAGAGTATTTTCTAAAAGTTTTTTAAATTTTCTCAATTTTCTCTAATCTGCTAACAGGTTGTTGTATTACAATCCCCATCTAGCATAGCCTGTCTCAGCTGTGCTGCTAAAACTTCCCTCTGGAGAGGTTTGTGGTGATGGGGTGACATTGAGATGCTGCTGCTACAGTTCTGCTGTGCTACATCCATCGTGTGCTGAACGAGGCAGCGACAACACAAGTTAAATTACCCCTGTTCTCCAGAGGGATCTGACCTTATTTACCCATCTCTTGGATTATTATTGCTACAACGTGAAGAATTATCTTCTGTCTCTCTTTCACTTTATATTCCTTTGGCCTTGAAGGGCTTTGCATATGTTTGTGACTAGCAAGCAGTGGTTTTATCTGCCTCAATGTGATTTTTGTAGACAAATATTTTTATCGGAGAACATGTTACTTGGTAGCCTGTTGCAGCCTGAGAGTGTGCTCTTAAAGCTTTTGTCACTGATAAAGAGAAGTGGTTTAATACCACCATTGCCAGCCTTGTTGCAATTAAATATACTGCCAGCCCTTCCTCCTCCTTCCCATGATTTTATAGGACCTCACAAATGATATTAGGGATCAAAGAAGCTTTAAAAGACAGGAGCCAGACATAGTTGAAGGCTAAATGGGTCCCTTTGGGTGAGCAGAGAAGCGCTGTCTTTTGGGTTTATACCAGAGGTCAAACACTCCAGAAATGAAATGACCCAGGCACCATATGGACAGGGGAGATAACATGCTATTCCTTTGCACTCCCTCACAACTTCCATTCCCATTTTTGTATCAAAAAAGAGCAGCAGTAGGGATTTATGGATGGACTGTAGGTAGGTGGGCTAGTGTGTAGGTGGGAGATGCAGAGGGGGAAATGGAGAAATTATGTTATCTTGCAGTTGCTTTGGTTTTTGCAGTGTGAAGGAGGTAACTGTAAGGGGAGAGGAGTGATGTTGACTCATAGACTCCTACTCCCTCAACGTGGTAGGGCTCACCAGCTGGTAATCAGTCAATTAATATGAATAAACTACCCAGTCATGGAATTCTGAATATTTAGAAGCAGAGGTAGTGAATAAGTCATGGTCTTTGTCACAGATATGTGCAACTGTAGACATGAAGACACCTGATTTTTCACACCCTGTTTCAAATTTAGTGGTTTCTTGTACTGATTCTTGCAGAGGATAAAGCCATTGAGAAGTTGTGGGTACCCCATCCCTGGAAAAGAAGTTCAAGGCCAGGATGGAGGGGCTTTGAGCAACCTGGTCTGGTGGGAGGTGTCCCTGGCCAGGGCAGGGCATTGGAACTCGATGATGTTTAAGGTCTCTTCCAACTCAAACCATTCTATGATTGACCTGCTGCAGAGCAGAGCATGTACTGCAGGATTTGCATACTCTTACTAGCTATATTTCTGTGTATATAGCACAGTTGCCTTGGTTTTTGTGGCAATATATATGTTTTATCTCTTCCTGACAGTGATATTTAGAGTCTTAGTTCATTTTTGGGTCTTTTTGAAGTGGAAAAGAGCCAGAGTATGCTTTAAAATGGCATCAATAGAAGATATAGCTGTATTTATTCCCAACCTGGTCTTAGCATCTAGGATAAGAGTTAAGCTTTTTTCCAATATAGGTAGGTCAAGTATTAAGTGACTTATTTTAGTGGTGTTTCTCAAATAGCTTTTCTATCAGGCATATATCACTACAAATTCCAGATAACTGGTGTTTGGATTCAGTGTGGCATATTGTCTCAGTTCTTAATTTTCATAAGGGTGAGAAATTCACTGATCCTGGTTTATGTGATTGTGATTCCTTCCTTCCCTGGAGCTGGGATGTAGTGCTGCCCCATTCCTCTTCTATTTCTGAGTGATATTTTGGGGGATACAAGTGGGAAGCATCTTTGATTTTGAGCAGGAAGGATGGGGAGAATGTAGGGTAGAACTTCTTCCCCTGTTGATTTCCTCTTTATCCCTTTCTGCCCCCCATCTTTTTCTGCCTTGCCCTTGTGCTGCACCCTCCTAAAGCTCAGCGGTTTTCCTTGGCTTTCTGCATTTTTCAGTTCTGCCTCCAAACTCAGAGAAGAATATAGAGCTAATGAAAAAGTAGGTTTTAATCAGCTGGTGTTTTGTAAGCAGTCTAAGATTAGACACTAATTTGCAGTAGGGATTAATTTTCTCTTTAGTGTGTAAGATTATGATGCCTGCAGAACAAGAGAACGGCTCGTGATCATAAGAAAGCAAACTGTGCACCAGCTGATTAAAGCCTACTCTTTCATTAACTTCATATTCTCTTATTCCCACTCTGAATTTTCGCCTTAGAAATAGCCACATAAAGATTTTTAGATTTATTTTTTTTATATTGTTAAGCCAGAATGTCTCAAAGGTAGCATTGCAGAGTGCAGGCAGAGTAAAGGAGCAAGTGATTATGTACTTCTTAGGAATTCTTGCTTTGGGAGTACCCGAGGCTTGTCTGATTGAAACCCATCAGCTTGTGGTTTCATTTTGACCTGTAAAGGGCAGGAGTGCTGTGCAAAGGTGAAATCCTGAGGGGTTAAGAACAATTTGGGAAGAGCTGGGGTAGTTACATCCCCAAGTAGATCAATACAAAAAATTAGTGTGATCTGACAAGTTTGTAAAATGAGGCTTCTGAGGAAGCTGCTGCTTGAACAGTCTCGCACGGTCTCATATTAGGACCATCAATCACATCCAGTGAACATCAAGATAATCTGAATGAATATTGAATATTCGGTGAATACTGAAGCATTTAGACTCGTCAGACAGGAAGACCATCCACAGGAGAGAATTCTTTGTGTTCAAGCAGAGAGTTATGTGTGTGCTTTGAAGCTGGTGGAGGCTAAGGAAGGAAGAACAGGGAAGAGCTTTGTCTAGGAATGTTTGGAAGCAGTTAACCTAAAGAGAGTGATGTTGAGGAATAGGTGCACGAAACGTGGACTTTCCAGCTGCAGTTGCATGCAGTGATTCATCCTTCCCCATCCCTGGAAGTGTTCAAGGCCAGGCTGGATGGGGCTTGGAGCAAACTGGTCTGGTGGGAAGTGTCCCTGTCCATGGCAGGGGGGTTGGAACTCTGTGATCTTGGAAGTCCCTTCCAACTCTAACCATCCTGTGATCCTATGATTCTATGTTTGAGAGAGCATTGTGACAGTCAGACTGTTAAATACAGACTTACCTCCACATTGGCAAATACACCCCTCAGTTATCCAGAGCCAGAAGAGAAAACTGCATGAATTTGTGGATCTAGATCACACCTGAGCATGTGCTCCATCCAAGTACAACAATCAAAGGGAATACAAACTCTCACTGACATTTTAATGTGGAATAGATGCTGCCTTAAAGTGAGCAGTCATGATGACTTTTATTTTATTTTCCCTCCAGGGACCATATCGTTGCACTTCAAGAAGCCAGATAAAGGTATTACAGGGCTGAGCTGTCCAGAGCAGCCAGAAGGAATGAAGCACTAAAGGAGATGCTTCTTTCCAAAAGGAATACAAATAACACAAGGTTAAAACTTGTGCGTGTAGGTCATCAGTGCTCAAATAGTTGCAGTGGATAAAAACTGTTAGAAACCTTTCCTTTCTTTTCCCTGGCTAACAGACCTTCTCCAGAGAATCGTTTGGGAAATACTGCTCTTCTAGTCTTTTCTGTTTGTTAATGAGAACAAGATGCCAAAGTGCAGGCTGGTAGGGAGAGGAAAAATGGAGAGAAGGAGGTTGTTAAATGGATAAACTCCTGCTTGCACATTGAAGATGAACTCTTATCACCATGTGCCTATTTTCTTGAATAAAAGATTTATTCTGAATGATGATTCGAGTGGAAATAGGGAAACGAAGATTAGCCTTCATAGTTTAGTGCAAGCGTATGAAAAAAACATTAGTTTTATGGAATGATTTAGTTTAAAGTGAATGATCTACATCTTAATCAACATCTATTCACAGTGGGCTTGTTTTCAGGGTCATGAAGGCAGATGGCTCTGCATTGTGGCTAATTCTGTAGCATCTGGTGGAGGCTTAAAGAGGAATTATCAGGAAAGGTGGGACGCACATGAATTTCTTTTGAATAGTTAAAGGACAATGCACTTTATAGTCAGTTGTAGCTTTTTATCTGCAAGTGGAAACTCAGAAGTGAAAGAATGTTCTGCTGGGAATATTGGTTTTGCCATTTACCATTCCTTTTACCTACCACAAGTGCCCAGACATTCATTCCTGGTTTTGTGTGTGTTTTCTCTACCTTAATCAAAATCAGCCAGATGGTTCTTGGATGCATCTGCTGTAGGACAAAGAAAAACACAGATGTATTGTATATTCTGTGCTGTAGTAGTACAGGTTAGTGTTCGTTACAATTACTGAACTTAGCCTTATATTTATGTTATGTGTAACTTAGTGTAGTTCTGCTATATTGTTTCTGAAATAGCTGCCTTGTGTTCTGCACCTACACACATCAGATTCTGTCCCTCTTAAGGCAGAGATTTAACATCTCCCCCTCTGCTCTGTGCTCCTNCCCTTCCAACTCTGACCATTCTCTGATTCTATGATCTCTGCTGTAGAACCAACTCACCACTTCTTGCTACTAACTTGGAGTAAACAGACCTTTCTCTTCCCCCTTTCCCTCTGATGCAAAGATATTTAGATATCTCAGTTCTAACTTGTAAGCTGACTTAGACTTGCCTTTCTTTAAGAACATGTTTCTTGTGGAAGAAGTTGGTAGTGATATAAATAATGGTGAACTATTTGAAAGCTGAGTGGCTTGGCTGGGATGTGGCTTTTATTTTAGTGGTCACTTGGCAGTGATGGTTTTTTTTCCTTGCTTTCTTTATTCAGTGATGGTGGTTCCAATTCTAGGATAGTTGGGCTGAAAAAGAAAGCCACAACAGACTGACAAGATGAGAATAAGTATGAAATAACTAAAGCACCAAGGAGCATAAATGTTACCATTTGGCTCACTGGTAGGGCTGCAGTTTTCTTCTTCATTTTGGGAGATGTTTGTGGTGAAACGGCCTCAAGTTGTGCCAGGGGAGGTTCAGATTGGATATTAGGAAAAAATTTTACACTGGAAGGGTTAATAATAATAATAAGCCTTGGAATGGGCTGCCCAGGGACGGGGTTGAGGCACCATCCCTGGAGGTGTTTAGATGATGAGTTGACATCTTGCTCAGTGACATGGTTTAGTGATGGGTGTTTATCAGAGTTAGGTTGATGGTTGGACTTGATGATCTTAAAGGTCCCTTCTAACCCAGATTGTAAGATCTACCCTGGCTGTTCTTTGTGTTCAACAATCTGTGGCTTGGAAACAATCTCTTGCATCTGTAACATTTGATGTATTGTTCTACGAATTTATCATTTTTCTTCCTGAGTTCATACATTCTTTTACCATCCACACAAATCAGTGGCAGAGAGTTACGTCTGTTAAAGGTGTTGTGTCAAGAACTTGCTTTTGTTGTTTTTTTCTTTTCTTTTCAAATGAGCCACCTGCTGTTTTTATGTTCCCCACTTCTTGGGCTGAAGGCACAGTGAACAATTGGACCATAATTTTCCTTTATGTATCACTTGTGATTTTATAGAGCTGTTCTGTGCCTCGTCTTTCTGCTGTCTCTTTTACAAGGTACAAGAATAAAAGCATGCTATATCTATATTTTTATGTAGTGTATGAATGTGATGCCATGTTAATACACTGCATGTAAATCTGCTCTGTCAGATTGCTCTTGCAGTAACAATAACAATTAGAATATCTTCCATGTTTAACAGAACTGTTAGTGTAAACTGGCTCTGGATGTTTGAAACCATGGCTCTGGATGTTTGAAAGCATGGCTCGATAGCCATCTTACCTGGAAACAACACAGCTTTGGGATCTGTGAGATTTCTCTACTTAGAAAACACCTTCAGAGCCCATCCAAGTCCCAGCTTCTTTTGGGGAGAACATTGAACACTCGTATTGGATTTGAGAATATGATCCCTATTCCTCTGTGATCTGATATAAATTCCATTGATGCTATTTTATTAAAACAACTAAGTTGGATACTTGGTCCTTAAAGTTTGGGGGGTTTTAT
>VXBW01002912.1:0-27358 GCA_013400375.1 Thinocorus orbignyianus | reverse complement strand
AAGGTCCCTTCCAACTCTGACCATTCTCTGATTCTATGATTCTATGATCTCTGCTGTAGAACCAACTCACCACTTCTTGCTACTAACTTGGAGTAAACAGACCTTTCTCTTCCCCCTTTCCCTCTGATGCAAAGATATTTAGATATCTCAGTTCCAACTTGTAAGCTGACTTAGGCTTTCCATTCTTTAAGAACAAGTTTCTTGTGGAAGAAGTTGGTAGTGATATAAATAATGGTGAACTATTTGAAAGCTGAGTGGCTTGGCTGGGATGTGGCTTTTATTTTGGTGGTCACTTGGCAGTGGTGTTTTTTTTTTCCTTGCTTTCTATATTCAGTGATGGTGGTTCCACTTCTAGGATAGTTGGGCTGAGAAAGAAAGCCACAACAGACTGACAAGATGAGAATAAGTATGAAATAACTTAAGCACCAAGGAGCATAAACTTTACCATTTGGCTCACTGGTAGGGCTGCAGTTTTCTTCTTTGTTTTGGGAGGTGTTTGTGGTGAAACAGCCTCAAGTTGTGCCAGGGGAGGTTCAGATTGGATATTAGGAAAAAATTTTACACTGGAAGGGTTAATAATAATAATAAGCCTTGGAATGGGCTGCCCAGGGACGGGGTTGAGGCACCATCCCTGGAGGTGTTTAGATGACGAGTTGACATCTTGCTCAGTGACATGGTTTAGTGATGGGTGTTTATCAGAGTTAGGTTGATGGTTGGACTTGATGATCTTAAAGGTCCCTTCTAACCCAGATTGTAAGATCTACCCTGGCTGTTCTTTGTGTTCAACAATCTGTGGCTTGGAAACAATCTCTTGCATCTGTAACATTTGATGTATTGTTCTACGAATTTATCATTTTTCTTCCTGAGTTCATACATTCTTTTACCATCCACACAAATCAGTGGCAGAGAGTTACGTCTGTTAAAGGTGTTGTGTCAAGAACTTGCTTTTGTTGTTTTTTCTTTTCTTTTCAAATGAGCCACCTGCTGTTTTTATGTTCCCCACTTCTTGGGCTGAAGGCACAGTGAACAATTGGACCATAATTTTCCTTTATGTATCACTTGTGATTTTATAGAGCTGTTCTGTGCCTCGTCTTTCTGCTGTCTCTTTTACAAGGTACAAGAATAAAAGCATGCTATATCTATATTTTTATGTAGTGTATGAATGTGATGCCATGTTAATACACTGCATGTAAATCTGCTCTGTCAGATTGCTCTTGCAGTAACAATAACAATTAGAATATCTTCCATGTTTAACAGAACTGTTAGTGTAAACTGGCTCTGGATGTTTGAAACCATGGCTCTGGATGTTTGAAACCATGGCTCGATAGCCATCTTACCTGGAAACAACACAGCTTTGGGATCTGTGAGATTTCTCTACTTAGAAAACACCTTCAGAGCCCATCCAAGTCCCAGCTTCTTTTGGGGAGAACATTGAACACTCGTATTGGATTTGAGAATATGATCCCTATTCCTCTGTGATCTGATATAAATTCCATTGATGCTATTTTATTAAAACAACTAAGTTGGATACTTGGTCCTTAAAGTTTGGGGGGTTTTATTTTATTTTTTTTCTTATTTGCAGGACTTTTTGTTTTTTTCTTTCCCCACTGTAGGTTGAAGTGATGCTTTTTTATATTTTTAATACTGCCTTTCCCATTTTTGCTTCCCATCTTGTGAATTTGTCCCCGATGCTGCTCCTCCCCGATCCTGTCCCACAGAGTTAGTTCCTATGGTTACCCCCCTCCCTTTTGTGGGGTGACAGAGGTTGGCATCTTGATTCTCCCCAAGCCGAATCCTGCCCTTTGACTCTCTCTCCCCTTTTCACACCCCGTGCTAAGCCTGGCCTCTTGCTCTGCTCCCAGCCTTGGCAGCCAGGGAGTTCCCATGGAAACGAGGAAGGAAATTTTGAAAAGAGGAGAGGAGAGAACAGAAGCACAAAGGGCTGATTAATTTGAATTTGAACAAGGAAGGAAGGAAGGCTCCTTGTAGTTCATCTTTGTGTGTTGTAGAAACCTGAAATTTATCTTTTTAAAAGTTGCTTTCAATTTGTAAACTTGTTTATATTCCTTGTTTCTTGATTTGTAGAACAAAAGTTGTCATGTTTCTCCTTGCTCAGTGCCACAAACATCTTTCTTTTTCAGTTCAGTGAGAGAATTTGGACCCTTTGCAGGTCCAAAAGCATCATTCATCCTTTTAATATTTTTCTCTGAAAACTTACATGCATTAATTTATTTTTTCCCTTCATAATGATTCAATCATGCTGCCAATTTTCTAACATCTGTGCATCCTTTTTTGTGGAGGAGTGGATGAATAGATGCCATTCAGAATCAGCAGACCCATGAGTCGAGCTCCTGTTTATGAGTATTCTTTCTGGTTTCTTACTGTACATTTTTAGCATCATGGTCTGATCTGGGCAGGTGCAATATGGAAATGTAACTGCAGAGGAGAGTACAAACAAAGTTTGACCTTGGATTTCAGTTTTGATGCTTATTGTCAATAAAGGGGGGGGAAATGAAGACAACAAAAATGTGTGCTGCAGTAAATGTGGGATACTGTATATTTTACAAATGTGTTAATTAAAGTTTGATACAAATTTTGCTTTACAGAAAAAAATTATAGAAGAAACATCATTTAAATGCTCTGATTTGAAAACTTGTCCTCCAGCTGCACTTTTATAACATCTTGTGGCTAAAATACTGAAAAAATCTCAGAGCTTGAAGAGTACCCAGATGTTTCCTTAGTCTTACTCTGAAACTGTGGGCAAATTATTCCTGTTGTTCAGAATAACCTTAATCAAGTGGCATTGCAAAAAGGAAACATAATTCATCAGATCCATCAGTTACTTTTCTCTGACACAACGGGGAGGCAGTTGCTTTTGTCTGGAAATAGTAAGCTTCCAAGGCTTTTAAAACATAGACTTTGGTTCCCCTCCCACTTTGTAGTAGTTGCCATTAGTAGCCAGGGTCATGGAGGGGACTCAAAAGGGGTGTTGAATTGAAGCCAGGACTGTAAAAGATCCCTGGCTTGTGGTTCTCCTAAGTGGTAGCCAAATCCTCTGACATAACCTGTTGTACCCATCGGAGAGGAGCCAGTGTGACGGATAAAAGGAGGTGGGTTTGATCTCTGGTTGTTAGTCCTCATCCATAGTGAGGTGGGAGAGTGGGAACCAAGTGTGAGTGAAATCAGCAGAGAGCTATTGAGCAAAACTCATCATGAAACATGAACCAAATGCACATCCATACACTCCTCTCCGCTCTCTCATCCCCATCCTGCTGCTTTTGAGGTTTAAGAGACAAAAGGAGCTGGAAAGCCAGTTCTGCTCTATGGACTTCCTATGGTTTCTCGGAGCAGAAACGCCCTCTGATTGGTCTTCTGTGGTCTGCCAGATGAGCCCTGCTGTGGCAATCCCAACGGGGCTTATCACAGCAGGCTTCCAGCTCCTTTCCCCTTCCCTACCCACACCTGGGCTTGGCTAAATTGCATTTTTCCATCCTTTTAGACACAGATACAAAAAGGGATTTTGCAGCATAGGGCAAATTATTCAGAGGGGTGATCAATGGGGAGAAAACACGCTTCCCCCCTCTTGTCTCTTGCATCATCCTCAAATGCTCACATCCCCAAGCCACTCAGTGCAGCCTTTCCTATATGCCCGACCTGCTCTTTTATAGCTTGATCCCACTGATTCTGTTCTCTGTTGGTACCCTCCACACGGATCCTGACACACAGAGTGCATTTACAGCACTTGGGAGTGTCACTTACTGTTTGACACAGGTTTTTGAAGAGATACTTCTTCCACAGCACCCATAGGGATTTCCTTCTCTTTATTCAGTTTAATTGGCAAGAGTTTGGGGTCTCTCATCCTGTGTCGGGGCCTCACAGAGTAGTAGCATAATCTTTTTGTCTCCCCTTGTTTCCTTCCATCCGTGACCCTTCTCTCCTCCCACTGTCTTGTTAATCCCATTATTGTGTTAGCTCTTGTCCTACTTGTCCAGAGCATTTCAAAGACGTGCAGGATACACCGTGGGAGCAATTTTTTCCCTCAAACTCTGTTAGTGATACAGAAGAGAGGAGGGCAGAAACTTCTGTCCTCCAAGGGGAAAAACTTCTGGACTTTTGAGGGCAAGATATTACTTAATGTCTTTTGAGAGGAGCAGGTTTTTAGGGTGCTGCAGAAACAAATAAGAAGAGGCACTGTGGGAATTCCTGTCAAATATTTATCCGGTAAACTATTAACTGGAGGGAAGAAAAATCAGTTTTGGGAGCTTGGTTTTATTCTTAACTTGAGAGTTTTGGTGAAGCTTTCAAAATTGGTCATTCAGATGCTTGTGAGAGGGATAACAGCTTTCTGTCCAGTGGAAAAGCGTTGTACAATTGCAATTGTTTTTTTAATTCTCGTTCCCTGTGCTCCCCTGTGGAGTTCATCTGTGACCTCATTAACTTGGCACTAAATGGGAGGGACAGTATCCCCCAATGAATCTTAAATTTTAATTTGCAGCTGCTGTGTTTGGACATGTTTTTTTTAAAAATGGTTAATTATTAAAATTGGAGCCACCAGCTAATTATCTTAAAGCTTCCATTTTGAGCAGAAATGAATTTTCATTTACTGTCTTGGAGTAAACTGAGATTTTTTTCTCAGTCTTAACTTCTCCATTCTCTGTTTCTGTCTGATGAAGGAGAGAGGTCTGATTAGTGACCCTCTTGTAATTCTGTAATTGGGTACAAGAAATATATGTTGGTGTGGACAATCTCTTTTAGAATTTGAAAGAGTAGATGGAGTCAGTGTTTGGTCAGAATGTATAAACTCACTACAAAATCATAATAATGAAAGAAAAATCTCATTCCAAAGACTGAAAACTTCTGCAATTACATATCTCATCATCTGCCCATGTCTACATGCATGTGAAGAGTACTAAGTACTTCAGCTTTACTTACCTTGTGCTAGAAAAAGGCTAAAATAATTGCAAAAACAATTATAATCCCTTGAGAATTCCTTACAGTAAAATAGTTTGAACAGTAATTGGTGTAGGAGAGAGGAGAAATGGCAAGAGCCGTAGTAGAGTAAGTGGAAGGTGCTGTTGAATTGAGATTTGGAGATGCTGTGGCTTGATTTGAGTTGGATCCTTCTCTAGTGGATTCAGTCTGGAGAAGAGAAGGCTCCGGGGAGAGCTGAGAGAAGCCTTCCAGGATCTGAAGGGAGCTCCAGGAGAGCTGGGGAGAGACTCTTGGTCAGGAAGTCTAGTGACAGGACGAGGGGGAATGGTTTTAAATTGGAAGAGGGGAGATTTAGATGAGATATTAGGAAGANATCTATGGATATATATGTAGGGGTCAGCAGAGTTTGTGGTCTGTAGTCCTCGTGTCCACGAAAACCATCCCTGGTTGTTTATCCACATGAAAGAACCTGTTAATTTTTAGAATTAACTATACCAAAAGACACCATCGTATACGAGACTAAAAATGTAGCCTTCCTGGAAATTAAGCATCGAGGAAACAAAAGAAATCCTTGTCAAGGCAGTAGACAATGTATTTTAAACACTGCCTTGTGAAATACCTTTAATTTTGAGGCCTGAAGATGCAAATCTTCTCTCTTATCCAACTGTTGACGCGCGCGTGTGTGTCTGTTTTTACTGGTATGTGGATAGAACAGATGGTTTGTGATGTGCGGTTAAGACGCAGCTGTTAAAATATTAGCATTCATCTTACAGACAGGTTTTATTTGTTATTCAAAATGAAGTTTAGAGCATTAATCCAGCAGATATGTTCTTCTCTTTGCATCATATTACTGGTGTGCGGAGTTATATTGGATCAGTGTCATGCTCTGTTTCTTTCCAAGCCATATAAACCAAAAAAGATTTTTCAATTGTTAGAGATGCATTATCATATTACTCAAGTATTCCTTTTCCTTTCCAATTTGGCCAATAAATACGGGGCAGAATCAAGAGAAGTTTTGATATGTGGTCAAACACATCTGGAAAGTCATTTGGCACAACTGGTTTTGGTTTTTTATATAATAGTACGTGGCAAAATAACAGTCCTAGTGGGTATTGCAAGACCACTCTCTGAAGTATTTGGGTTGGATTCATTATGGACTTTCGTAGGAGCAAAACATAAGACATTTAACCTCTGCCCAAGGAGATGTTGATTCTCAATGTAAGACATGAGAGTTTCTGAATGGCAACTCATTGTTTGAGAACAGTCTGAAGTTCATAGCTTATCTAATTTATTTGAGCAGTACATTTATTTATTACTGCAACTGACCCTGCTGTTGTATTCTCATACATGAAACCAGGTGTTTTGGCTACCAAAAGCATTTTGTGAGAGAATTTTGAGCAGATAGAGCTTCCTGAATTCATTTAGTGTGGTTTTTTTCCCTTGCAGCCTTCTGTCTGCAGAACCTCATGCTCCTTGGTTTTCACAGCATCCACTCCTGTTCTCTGCCGTAGCACGAAGTCTTTGTCTTCCATGTTGTAAGAGCTGATGCTGTAAAACTCAAGGGTTTACCTTAAAACATATCCTTGTAATGTTTTTTTGGGGTCTGTCTGGGTCCAGGACAGTTGAACTCGATTTTGGATGGTTGTGTACACAGTAGCACAGCTTGGGGTTCAGCATTACCTGGCTGTAAGGTCAGCCTGGCCGTGCCCAGTTCTTCATCCTCCAGTAACACCACCTCCTTTTGCACCTCTTGCACTGGCACCAGTTTGCCCAAAGCTACTGTAAGGTTGTTAAGGAGTTAAACCAGTAAAAAACTAAGAAAACAGGGATTTAGATACTAACACTTAAAGGTCTCAGCATTTAGGATCTTATCCTGACTTTTTACACTACTAATGGTCCAAATACAGCACGTGTGGCTTTGAGGTTGGTTTCATGGGCAATTTACATCAATCTTAAATCCCAAGTCAGTGGGAAGGAGACTGGTGGCAGGGGAGAGGGCAGGGGTCAATACACTTATGCCCATTGTGAAACTGCACCTTGAAGTGTGTTAGATGACAACTGTAGTTTGTCCTCAATTCACAGCCTGAGAGGAGGAGGGTGACAATGACAGCTGTACCCACATGATTTAAGGTAGTCAGCATAGTGCACATTGCCTGTGGTTAGTCTGTCAAGAAGCACTTTGACTTGAATGTCAGAGTTCAGAAAACAGAATCCTTCTTCCATCCTCATCCCAGTGGAAATCATGGAGCTTCCCCTCATCTGCATTGGCTTGTAGTATTAAGCTCTCTTAGATCCTCTGTGACATCAGCTGTGTAAAAACCCAGTTAGCAAAGTCACGTGTGAAACAGCAGAGGTCATCAAGCTTTCAGGAAATAAAAGTAAATTCTCTTCAATAGGAGTATTCCATGTTGCTTTCCTTGTATTTTAGAAATCCAGCTTGTCTAATTTTACTCTGCAGGGCATTGATGGTGTTTATGATGTGGCAGACACTGTCATTCTGCCAGTAAAAGTGAAAACATGAAGCAAATCAGATTGTTGTTCTTAAAGCCTGGCTTTCTCTTCATCTGCCTCTTCCCTCAAGTTTCCTTTTATTAGAAATTCCCTTTTTATGAGCTCTGAAGAACTTGACCTGGCCTTGGACTCCATTGTATGCTCTCAAAGCAGTGTCAAGTCTTCTAAGGAATCATCATTACTGAATGCTTTTCCTCCTTCCCTCAGCAAGATGCATTTTGGAGCACCGTGCCAACGCTGAGCTGCTCATGCTCTTCACTCCTGCTGCTCTTCAAGGAGACAGACCTCCCTGGAGCTGGCAGAAAGAGCCCGTGAGGGAAAGAAGAGGTGGTTATGGTTAACACTGCACTTCTCATAATAGATATCTTCCTCCTTCCTGCAGTGACAAAACCACTGGAGCATTTTTCAGCAGGCATCAAAGCAGCCTTGGCACTCAGTTTGTACTTGGAAGGTTGTCTTTGCAACCATGGGAGACAGAAAAGTGTCATTGAAATGAAAAATGCTATTTTCTCAGAACTTGGAGCCCAACAGTCTCTTGCTTGCCCAGGCAAGTGTGCTTTATAGTGTCTTTACTTCATAATATCTAAAATATAATCCAGAGGACTATATATTTATTTGGCTGTGATACTTTGGAATTCTCCCAAGCCCATCACAGCAGGCATATGGAGAAGAAGGAGGAAGTCCAAGCTGTCTCAGCTGTCTTATAAAAACTAACACTTCTTGCAAATGGAAATTGTTACCAGGACCACCCATCTGCAGTCAGCGGTTCCGAAAATATAAAGATCACATTTAGGAAAAAAAAGTGCAAATTGACAGATGGATGCCATCTTCTCAGTGTCTTCCAGAGGAACTTCAGAATTTAAAATGAAGCAGGCAAACCTCTTGAAAGAACCGGAGCAGATGGCTCTGCTTTTTAGTCATATAGACAGAGATTAATGTCATTTGCTGTCTTTTAACTACTTTCATCTTTATCCTCCCTTTTTGTTTCCTGCAGTTGAGAAATTAACCTCAGCTCTCTGTTTACAGACCAGAAAGCTTAGGATGGTTTGTGGGATTGATGCTTTTTCAAAGTAAGACAGGTAAAATAATTGTTCTTAGGTTTTAAAGTCAATAACAGGGTGATTGCCTGGTTCAACCTATGGCAAACTATAAAAATATACTAAATACCTGACCTTTTTATTGTTGGAATTACTTAATAGCTGTTGTGGACGTATATTTTTAGGACTAAGGTAAAACAATCTGATATGTTTTGCTTCCCAGTCCCTAATGTAGTAGAGTATCCTCATTACAACCATAATTTTTCCAGCTCTCATGGAATTATGAGACGTGGGATATCAGAAGGCAGTGGGTTAGGGGACCTGGACAGGCTTGAGAGGTGGGCTAATGCAAATGGCATGAAGTTCAACCAAGCCAAGTGCAGAGTCCTACACCTGGGACGTGGCAATCCCAGGCACAAATACAGGTTGGGCAGAGAATGGCTGGAGAGCAGCCCTGAGGAGAAGGACTTGGGAGTGCTCCTGGATGAGAAGCTCCCCAGGAGCCGGCAGTGCGCGCTGGCAGCCCAGAAACCAACCCCAGCCTGGGCTGCAGCAAAAGGGTGAGCAGCAGGGCCAGGGAGGGGATTCTCCCCCTCTGCTCTGTGCTCCTGAGACCCCACCTGGAGTCCTGTGTCCAGCTCTGGAGTCCTCAACACAGAAAGGACATGGAACTGTTGGAACAGGTCCAGCGCAGGGCCACCAAGATGATTAGAGGGATGGAGCACCTCTCCTATGAGGACAGGCTGAGAGAGCTGGGACTGTTCAGCCTGGAGAAGAGAAGGCTCCGGGGAGACCTGATAGCAGCCTTCCAGTATCTGAAGGGAGCCTACAGGAGAGCTGGGGAGGGACTCTTTGTCAGGAAGTCTAGTGACAGGACGAGGGGGAATGGTTTTAAATTGGAAGAGGGGAGATTTAGATGAGATCTTAGGAAGAAGTTCTTTGGTGTGAGGGTGGTGAGGCACTGGAACAGGTTGCCCAGGGAAGTTGTTGATGCCCCATCCCTGGAAGTGTTTAAGGCCAGGCTGGATGGGGCTTGGAGCAACCTGCTCTAGGGAGAGGTGTCCCTGCCCATGGCAGGGGGGTTGGAACTTGATGATCTTTAAGGTCCCTTCCAACTCTGACCATTCTATGATTCTATGATTCTCTGTGGTTTTTAAGGGTTCACACAGATAATGTGAGAAGAGCTTTCTTTCATGCTGAGGAGGTGTCCTGGTTTGAGGAGAGGAAAACTTAATGATCAGCCAGAATTGTGGCCTCATTTGGCTTTTTGTGCCTGCAGCACCGTGCAAAGCTAAAAATAATTATTAAAAAAAAAATAATAAAGTTGCACCTGAGTTTCTCCAGACAAGGAAGTGAACGGTGAGGTAAGCTTTGAGTGTACTTTATGCTAAGTATTCTATGCTAAATTTATCTTGGCACTGTGCATTAAAAGCAGGCTTGGGCAGATTAGCCTATTGCCTTTTGAGAAGAGAATAAAGTGTCTGCGCAAGAAAACTGTGCCTCCATAGTCACAGTAAGTTGAGCAGGTGTGGGCTGGTTCTGAAAGAAATGGACTTTTACACACCTGACTGTGTGTGTCTGCCCTTTCTGCAACCATTGCTATAGAATCAGAATGGTTTGGGTGGGAAGGGACCTTAAAGATCATCCGCTGCCACCCCCTGTTGGAACAGGTCCAGCGCAGGGCCACCAAGGTGATCAGAGGGATGGAGCACCTCTCCTATGAGGACAGGCTGAGGGAGCTGGGACTGTTCAGCCTGGAGAAGAGAAGGCTCCGGGGAGACCTGAGAGCAGCCTTCCAGGATCTGAAGGGAGCTCCAGGAGAGCTGGGGNGATTCTATGATTTTTTTTCCTAATGAATAGTGAGCTAAAATCAAACACAGGGCAGTGTTGGACAGAAGCAGCAGAGCGTGTGGCTGGCCCGAGACAGGATTCACCCTCAGGCGTGGCTTCCACCAGAGAATTGCAGCAGTAATTGTTAGTCATAGCATCGCTCTTCTCCTGTGAGACCGAGGGAAGAATACTTCCCTCCTTCTGCTTGTGAGTTTATGAGGATGCTTCCTGGTCAGGTTTCTGTTAAAAGAAAGGAACATATAAATGAAGGAAACGCTGACAGATCACCAAAATAATTTTGTTTTAATCTTATGTAAGTTAAGAGGTAGAATTTGGTTTATTATCTCTCAATAATATGAGAAATCCAAAAATATAATGCAGTTCCGTGGCATATTTATAATTAGAGTTATAAATCTTGCTTTGCAACCAGAAGTGAGAATTTGTTGAGATTATTTGGGAGGGAAAAGTCTACATGTGTCATTGCATCTCTTTTTTTATCCCTCATCACCTTCTGAAAAAAAACCTGAAAGAAAAACCAAGGTAAGCAGGAAATTTCTAGTCTCTGTTAGAGCATGGCCATTGAAACAGGGTTTGTCTTTTCAACAGAGTGAAATTGTAGGGAGGGAAGGAGCTGAAGGGAATTGGGAAATTTCCTAAGGTGGGTTTGCTACCAGCAAAGAAAATTCTGGGGAAGAGGGGAAGAAGAGATGGGTAGGGTTGGACTTGCAAGTTGGGGTGCTCTGAGGAAAGCAGCGATACAGGGTTTGAAGAATTTCCCTGGTCATGAAGATCATCCTCAGGGGTGGAGGGACCAGTGGGCGCACAGCTGTGGATGTGTTATGCAGTTATGTGAGCTGGCAGATTTTAAATACTTAAGTACCTTCAGGGGAGAAGAAGTGTTTATCTCTTCTTAAACATTTATCTCTTCCCCTTCTTGGATTTCCCTGGCCTTGGCCTGAATTATTGAAGTCGCTTTGGCTGTCATGTCTCCTCTTGTCCTTCTCCTCTTCCTTTTTCCTCTGTACCTGGAGTTGTTCAACAGTCGCTCCCCCAAACCCCGACCTATTTAAAGAGGAGCCTTTTGTTTGGCACCGCAGCTGAATAGGGCTAAATGTCCTAACTTGTGCTGTGTCCTTGGGCAAGAGCATTAAGAAAAAAAAGAAGTCTTTTAATCCCCTTGGCTTTATTTTTAATAGTGAAGAATATAATCGGTAAGTGGAAGTGACTTTTCATCTTAGGAGCTGTAAATGAAGTAAGATAGTTTTAGAGACAGGGCACTACGGGTTGAAGACGAGTGAGTCTCCTTTTCTGTGTTACCAGCAGCAGTTATAGGGTTTTTTTCTTGTGTTTTCTAGCTTAGTCTCTTCATGATGGTTTTAAATTGGCAGAGGGGAGATTTAGATGAGATCTTAGGAAGAAGTTCTTTGGTGTGAGGGTGGTGAGGCACTGGAACAGGTTGCCCAGGGAAGTTGTTGATGCCCCATCCCTGGAAGTGTTCAAGGCCAGGCTGGATGGGGCTTGGATCAACCTGCTGTAGGGAGAGGTGTCCCTTGCCCATGGCAGGGGGGTTGGAACTTGATGATCTTGAAGGTCCCTTCCAACTCTGACCATTCTATGATTTTAAAACAAACTGGTTTGATATAATTCATAAAGAGAGGGTGGTTTTTTATCTGCCTGCAGTTGCTGTTTTGAGAGAAGGGATGGTGGGAGAGGGGACTGGAGTCACTGGGAAACACAACAGCCAGCACTAGGGGAACAGTCCTATTAAATCACCTCTATTGAAATGTATTTCTTCAACGTTGTTGGGGTTGGGTATATCCATACTGTGTTTTGAGGACTATACCAAGGCTATACTCAAAACCAGATGTGTTTTCTTACAGGACTGTAAGTGTGGGTAATGTGCTCTCCAGGGTCCAAGGGACTTTGCTGGGGAAGATTCAATCACAGGAGTGTTACTTCAGATGCTTCAGTGCCTTCAACCCAGGCTCCAGCTGCTATGCCAGGAGGGAGCAGGGCCCTGCATAGACCCTGTGCTCTGTCAGGCCTGAGGGAGGAACAGATCTTGTTCCTGATAGTCCAGGCCCATGTGGACGATGTGGGAAATGAATGGCATCTTGGCCAGCAGGAGAAGGTGGCGTTTTGGCAGCTGTCTCCCAGCCTGCATGTTTGAGAGCCCTGGGGGCTGCTGAAGGGCTCACCCTGCTGTGACTGAGAGAGCTCTTTCAGACCCCGGAGCCATCTGCAGCCCCATTTTTGGATGGTTCCTGTCTCTGTTCCAATATTCCCTCTGACACTGTTGCCCAGTATCCTTTGGAGTTGGCTGATAGCCATCGCAAGAGCCACCTGGCCTTAGGAGGATCAGCAGGATACAAGGAATTATTGGTGCTTTTCTCTTCCCTTGAACTTCCTTCACTGTTTTTCCTTTGCTTTCCAATCGCCGTGATCAGGAGCTCTGTTTGCACAGTTTTCTTACGGGCACCCCATGAGATAGTCTGGGATCTTCCTAAATGGGGCAGCTTTCTGTGGATCAACCGAAACCAAACAGATCTTTCAATGAAGGTGAAGTAGCAGGAAAAGAGAAATATCTGAAACATCTATTTTTTAATGGAAGGTGTATTGGAAGAGAGCAGTAGAGGGTTTGTCAGGAGAACTTGAAATTTGGCTGTGGGTAGGGGCAAAACTCAAGTGATAGAAGCGAGACTTTTGGGGGGCCAGGAATTAAGCTAGTAGCTGTCAGAAAGATATAACTTTGGTTTCTTATTTTCAAGTTCTTTGGAAAGAAGGGAAGTTAAACGTTTCCTAAAATGAAAGTGGCGTTTTCCTTTATTTTCCCTTGCCAACAAACAAAGGCAGACCATTGCCTTCTGCTTTTCCAGTTATGTCAGGTGTCGTAACTACTTAGAACCTGTTTCTTGGATCCTTGCTGTCAAACAATAACTTTGTTATAGGCAATAACTAAAAATAGAATCATACATGCATCTGAATGCCCAGCCAAATAGAAAGTGTTCTTCTTTGAGTAACAAGTAAACACTTTCCAACTGTTGCTTCCTTTTTCCTTGTCAATACTTCTGAGGGCTTCTACTGCTCTTCATACCAGCTGTGGCCAACTCCCATGGCTCTGTTGTGACAACGTTTTCAAAAATGCATGGTGCTGAAGAGCATTTAACCAGCTTGGTAAATAATAATAATGTTTAAAAGGAAAAGATCAGTAAAATCACAGCATGGTTATGTCTTACGCCTATAAATACTTCCAGGATGGGTGTCAGGAGGATGGGGCCAGGCTTTTCTCAGTGGTGCCCAGGGACAGGACAAGAGGGAACGGGCACAAACTGGAACAGAAGAAGTTCCATCTCAACATGAGGAGGAACTTGTTGCCTTTGAGGGTGTCAGAGCCCTGGCAGAGGCTGCCCAGAGGAGAGGGGGAGTCTCCTTCTGTGGAGACATTCCAACCCCACCTGGACACGTTCCTGTGGGACCTGCTCTGGGTGACCCTGCTCTGACAGGAGGTTAGAGGGGAGATGATCTCCAGAGCTCCCTTCTGACCCCCATAACATTCTGTCTTACATTCTGAGAATTAACCTTTTGCAGAGTGAAGGAGGCAGATAGGAAGAATTAGAAGAGTATGGAGGTGATAAGGGAGAACTGAAAAGTGAATCTTTTCCTCATCATTTCTGGTAATTGTCACTTCCGTTGCCACAGAGGATGACCTGGTTTTGGTTATTGAGTCTGTTCTGTGGTGTGGAAAAAGAAAACGTTGAATTGGCTTAAAATACTTCTCAGGAAATTGCTCTTTGAAAACACAATCTTTCTGCAGCCTACTCTCCAGCTTTGGTTATAATAGGATTTAGGGGTTTTTTTATATATATATATATAGCAGGTTCATTTGTGCTTCTGCTATTGCACCACACATTCTGAAGATCACACTTCTTCCTCTATAATCCTGCTGGGCTGTGGAGAAAAGGAACTCTGGTTTCAAGATAATCAACTTCTTCTAAAAATCTGTGTAGAACAGAGCTTGTGGTGGCGTTGCCATTGATCGAGGAGCCATCACCTCTGCCCTTCAAGCAATGTTTTGAAATATAAGTCAAGAAAAATAAAACACTTGGTAAAATGTTCCTGCTGTTTCTCCAGTCTGGAGGATAATTCAGCATTCACGTGCTGGTTTGGTTTAGTCTAGAGTTGTAAGTTCTAATTTAGTTCTATATTCTGTAGTTTCACTCTTAGGGGAATATAAATGATATTAATACCTGAAGATGTGGTGAGGTTTGTGTAGTGGTGGGTTCCTCACAAAGATGTTGATTCACTCTTGGAGAGTTCTCAAATAAACCACAGCAAGCAAGAGCAAAACAGTAGTAGATTATCAATGTGCAGCATTATTTTATCAAGACATAAATCCCCATCCTACANATAAACCACAGCAAGCAAGAGCAACACAGACCCACGCTGGGTAGTGAGAAGATAACATGGATTATCCATGTGCACCGTTTTTTTATTAAGACATAAATCCCCATCCTACTTTTTTCCTTCTTGTTGGTCTTCGGAAATGTTTAAGAACAGTTATATATTGGCTAATTGTGATTTTTCTCTCATTACTGAAACCTGTTTTGAGGAAACACAGTTCAAAACAGCGGTTATTTTTCCTGACTGATTTTTGTCAGGCTTTGATTTCACAGTGTTTTCTGCTGATTAGTCAAGAAATGACATAATTAATGGGAGTCCCCTGTGATTACAGCCCTGCTCTGGAAGCCAGAAAGTTCTTTGTCTGTGGGAGAATTTATATAACAATGACAGAAAGCGCATTGGGGCTGTTTTCTGTGGATATACTCTGATGATAGAACTGAGTTTTTAACAACTGGATTCTCTTCAGTTGGACAAGATGCTGTGGGAAGGACACAGTGGAAAACATCTTGGATTTGCATTTTGTGGAAAGGTAGGAAGAGCACTGCCCTGCTGAAGAAATTGAAGAAATAGAGAGATTATTTACAATTATTATGTCATGATCTGAAAATAAGATTTAAAAGATCACAGTATGCTGTGTTTCTGTACTGTCAAGGAATCCTGCATTATCTGACATTCCTCAGATTGTAATCTCATCACCCAAATGCAAACTTTTTCATATTATCCTGCTAAATAAGCAGGTAGCCATTCATGTGTCTGTCAGCTCCTAAAAGCAATCAAGTTTATCTGACTGTTATTGGAAGTGTGAAGCTGAGCTGGAATCCTCAGAGGTGTTCAGCTGTCTAATTCCCATTGATTTCCATGCAAATCGAGTATATGGATGTCCCTTGTGACTCTTTGTCGTTGTCCCCAGGCTTCTTGATTGCCTGTCTTCCTAAAATACATAAATGCTGTGTTACCAAGATTGCTCCTTCCAACAGATGAATTCCAGAAAAAAAGAAGGCTGAGGTTATGGTTGTGAAAGGTCTCACTCCTCCTGAGACAAATCACAGCTTCCTGCTGAAGTGTTCTACAAAACTGCTGTTTGTAGATACTGAATTCTCCCTTTTTTTTTCTTTCCTAGCCCTTTCATCCCATGGTGAATTTGGAATGCTCTAGAGATTTCCGACCGTTCCTGTGTGCCCTCTACGCTCCCGTGTGCATGGAGTACGGCCGCGTCACCCTTCCCTGTCGCAGGCTCTGTCAAAGAGCCTACAGCGAGTGCTCCAAGCTCATGGAGATGTTTGGGGTCTCTTGGCCTGAGGATATGGAGTGCACCAGGTGGGCAAATTTGGGTTTCTTTTTTTTTCAGAATCATAGAATGGTCAGAGTTGGAAGGGACCTTAAAGATCATCCAGTTCCAACCCCCCTGCCATGGGCAGGGACACCTCTCCCTAGAGCAGGTTGCTCCAAGCCCCATCCAGCCTGGCCTTAAACATTTCCAGGGATGGGGCATCAACAACTTCCCTGGGCAACCTGTTCCAGTGCCTCACCACCCTCACACCAAAGAACTTCTTCCTAAGATCTCATCTCAATCTCCCCTCTTCCAATTTAAAACCATTCCCCCTCGTCCTGTCACTATACTTCCTGACCAAGAGTCACTCCCCAGCTCTCCTGGAGCTCCCTTCAGATCCTGGAAGGCTGCTCCAAGGTCTCCCTGGAGCCTTCTCTTCTCCAGGCTGAACAGCCCCAGCTCTCTCAGCCTGTCCTCACAGCAGAGCTGCTCCAGCCCTCTGAGCATCGTGGTGGCCCTGCACTGGAGTAGTCTCCCTTACAGTTGGATTGGAGAGAGTGCAAAACAATTAAAACTTCTTTTAGCAACAGAATAAGTCAATTGATGCTTCCAGGTCCCAATAATCTGGATCAAAGATGCCTCTAACTCCCTGCTCTGAACAGATGCCTGGGCCATTTGGGTTCTCCCATCTCCTCAGGTAGTGAAATTTCAGACCCAGAGCTAAATTTGCTGAAACTTTGCTGGTGCTGTGCTCGTGCTGTTGTGCCAGAAGATGGGCTGTGGCAGAGGACCAGGCACACGTAGGTTCTGCTGCCCTTGCTGAGGTGATACCATCTAGCAGAGGGAAGGATGGGACAGCTACGCATGGAATCCCTCCAGTCCCACCTGGAGCACTGTGTCCAGTTCTGGAGTCCTCAACATAGAAAGGACATGGAACTGTTGGAACAGGTCCAGCGCAGGGCCACCAAGATGATCAGAGGGATGGAGCAGCTCTGCTGTGAGGACAGGCTGAGAGAGCTGGGGCTGTTCAGCCTGGAGAAGAGAAGGCTCCAGGGAGACCTTGGAGCAGCCTTCCAGGATCTGAAGGGAGCTCCAGGAGAGCTGGGGAGGGACTCTTGGTCAGGAAGTGTAGTGACAGGACGAGGGGGAATGGTTTGAAATTGGAAGAGGGGAGATTTAGATGAGATCTTAGGAAGAAGTTCTTTGGTGTGAGGGTGGTGAGGCACTGGAACAGGTTGCCCAGGGAAGTTGTTGCTGCCCCATCCCTGGAAGTGTTTAAGGCCAGGCTGGATGGGGCTTGGAGCAACCTGCTCTAGGGAGAGGTGTCCCTGCCCATGGCAGGGGGGTTGGAACTGGATGATCTTTAAGGTCCCTTCCAACTCTAACCATTCTATGATTCTATGATTCTTTCCTTCAAAACTGCATCTCCAGCAGCTCCAGTCCAAACTTTACTTAATTACAGATACAGCTTCTTCCTAATTTCAATTTACTAATGCTGGTAGCAGCGCTGAGTTGGAGTTTTGATCTAACAAACTCACTGTCCTGCCTGATAGCAGCTAGAAAGGGAAAGGTTTAAAAATGTCCTTATAAAATCACTTTTCCTTGGGCACATAGTCTCAATTTACAGAAAGCCTGAGTTTATAGGCTTCCTGAGATGGATTTGGTATCCTCACCTTTATGCTTAAAGCCCCAATGGGCCCTTTATCCATTTACTTCTTTGGTTTATTGTTCAACATATTTTATAGTTTCAACATCCACTGCATTCTGGGACAAGGAGTTCTAGAGTTTGTTTAACCACAGTGTAGTATTTCATGGCTTGCCCATTATTTGGATTGTCTTTGTTTTTACTCTGAAGTCAGCCCTATAAAGAAGGTTACTACTCTTTGCAAAGTATGTGTATGCTGCTTGTAAAGAATTCTTTGCTTTCTTTCTAGATTCCCAGATTGCGACGAGCCGTATCCTCGTCTCGTTGACCTCAGCTTGGCTGGGGAGCCCACAGAAGAGGCCCCGATGGCCGTGCAGAGGGATTATGGATTTTGGTGTCCTCAGGAGCTGAAAATAGACCCTGACCTGGGTTACTCCTTCCTGAGGGTACGAGACTGTTCCCCTCCGTGCCCGAATATGTACTTTCGGCGTGAGGAGCTCTCCTTTGCTCGCTACTTCATCGGAGTCATCTCCATCGTCTGCCTTTCTGCCACCTTGTTTACTTTTTTGACTTTCCTCATCGATGTCACCAGATTTCGCTACCCAGAGAGACCGATAATATTTTATGCTGTCTGTTACATGATGGTGTCACTAATTTTCTTCATTGGCTTCCTGCTGGAAGACCGAGTAGCGTGTAACGCATCAAGCCCTGCCCAGTACAAGGCTTCCACGGTGACCCAGGGCTCTCACAACAAGGCTTGCACCATGCTTTTCATGGTCCTCTACTTCTTTACCATGGCTGGCAGCGTTTGGTGGGTCATCCTCACCATCACCTGGTTCTTGGCAGCTGTGCCTAAGTGGGGCAGCGAAGCCATCGAGAAGAAGGCCTTGCTCTTCCACGCCAGCGCCTGGGGCATTCCTGGAACTCTCACCATCATCCTCTTAGCCATGAATAAAATTGAAGGTGACAACATTAGCGGCGTATGTTTTGTTGGCCTCTATGATGTGGATGCATTGAGATACTTTGTACTTGCCCCTCTCTGCCTGTACGTTGTTGTTGGAGTTTCCCTCCTCCTAGCTGGCATTATCTCCCTCAATCGGGTTCGCATCGAAATCCCGTTAGAAAAAGAGAACCAGGACAAACTGGTGAAGTTCATGATCCGGATCGGTGTGTTCAGTGTTCTCTACCTCGTGCCCCTCCTGGTTGTAATTGGCTGCTATTTCTATGAGCAGGCTTATCGAGGCGTGTGGGAGACGACGTGGTTTCAAGAACGCTGCAGAGAGTATCACATCCCGTGTCCCTACCAGGTGAGGAAACCGATACCACGCATCCAGGAGCTCAGGAAGTGGGTAATGAAGGGGATATGTGAAGATTTACTTGTTGTCCTGAACTGAAAGTGCTGCTGTTCTTGGATAATGCATTAGGCAATATTCANCCCAGCTCTCCTGTAGGCTCCCTTGGAAAATTGGAGGCTTGTACCAGCTGCTCAGTGTGGCTTCTGTGGCGTTTCTGGGCTGTAGGGGACTTAGACAGAATAGAAAGATGCTATTTTTAAAATAGAGTTCAAGAACGGCACTTAATGAGTTTATTTTTGGTCATTAGAGACGTGTTAGGAGTTTTGCTGTGAAGGAATTTTGGCTTTTAAAGTGAGTTGTCATCAGCCTAATTACTGCTTTTTCTGGTGTTTGTTGTTCATCTGTAACAGTTTAGTTCCTTTGATTAGCCCGGAGGTTCTGTGCTCATTTTAGAGTGGTCTGTGCATCTGTCAGAAACATCTATATGAAATGTTATTTGATGTGCCTTCAGAAGAAAACCAGAGCTTACAGCTCATCAGTTTGTGATTGTTTTTCAAGAAAATTAGTTACCTGCTCAAGTTGTTTAATTGAGTTATGGGAACAGAAGCCTCTAAGAGCTCTAGATATCAAACTGCCCACTCTTTGCTTCAATATTATGTTGGGGCAGTTGCAAGGAAAGTATTTTAAGTATTAATCACTTGAAGTTTGCTTTCCTTTTTGAGCCAAAGTGACAAATTGCTTTTGGAATGGTACTGCATAGGTATTTTCTGCAACTTTATTTCCAGCAGGTTGTACAAGAAGCAGCTATTCTATAGCTACCCACACAGGAGTATTCAAAAAAAAGTTAGTATTTTGGCTCTAAGGCAGTTCAAACACCAGCTGGATCATCAAAGCTCACATTTTCATGCAATAAAATATCACTTAAAGGTTTGGCTGAGTCTATAGAGCTTGATAGTAATCCTTTTATTACCTTTTAACCCTTTTTGTTGTTTTCTCTGTTAGATTTTTATTAGGGTGTGACTCTTCCCTTCCATCCAGCGTGTGAGCATTTTTATGGCAGGAAATATCTGTCGGTGGGTGTGTTTGGTTTCATTTGCTTGATTTGAGTCTTCATTGCTGCAGGTTTTAATGTGTTAAACTGACTGATGCTTAAAAAGAGAGAAAAAGAGGGAGACATGGTTTTCTCTCACTTAATTTCAAGTAGTCATCACGTGCCCATCTAAAAACTGTGTAAGAATCTGTAAAATTAAAAGGATGTTGCTTTCTCACCCAAAACTGGTTTAAACCTGGAAAATTCCAGTGTCTAAGGGCTAAAATCCTGGCCAGTGGAATAGTGAAAACATGTAGTAAAATGCCACTCAGATCTCTAGAAAACCGTTGGCATAATGGCTCAGCAGGAGTCAAAAGAACAATAATGGTTTCATTCACATCAAATTGGGTTGAAGGACCCGGAGACCCTGGGGAGTATTAGAAGGGTTTTTCTTCTAACCCATCCAATTTATTTATTTTTTGCTGAAAGTAAACATGCTTCCCTGATGAAACTATCCAGACTTGGAATTGAAGCAGATTTCCAAAGCTATGGGGGAAAATGACTTTATCTTTAGATCATGCTAGTAAAATGTATTCCTAAATTAGAGGGAAATGTAAAGCTTTGTGGAAGAGTAGCCCCTCTCGGACCATGGCTGTGAGGGCTCAGATGAGCTCTGAGATGAGCCGTAAAAAGTTGAGTGAGTATTATTTCCTTGAGTCTCCTTTAGTGAGGAAAAAATCCTACTATATTGAGAGGTGAGGTTTATTTACAATGAATTTACTCTGATTAAGACAATTAGTTGCACTTTCCCCACTGCAGGGGAAGTGCCTCGGGTTTGTGGATGTCAACTTAAACCAGCACCTCAACACATTCATTCTGTATAAACCTGGACAAAACTCTCACTCTAGTTAGAAATGTCAAGGTTGCTGTATCAGAACATCCTTGTTTTCATTAGGAATAACAGCAAAGTGACCAAGCTGTTATCACAACTAATGATTTTTATTGTTTCTGATGCTGTGTGCAGCCACTGCAGGGATTTAACCAGTTTCCAGTCAGTGTTGTTGCTCCAAGCCCCATCCAGCCTGGCCTTAAACACTTCCAGGGATGGGGCATCAACAACTTCCCTGGGCAACCTGTTCCAGTGCCTCACCACCCTCACACCAAAGAACTTCTTCCTAAGATCTCATCTAAATCTCCCCTCTTCCAATTTAAAACCATTCCCCCTCGTCCTGTCACTAGACTTCCTGACCAAGAGTCCCTCCCAGCTCTCCTGTAGGCTCCCTTGGAAAATTGGTGGCTTGTACCAGCTGCTCAGTGTGGCTTTTGTGGAGTTTCTGGGCTGTAGGGGACTTAGAATAGAAAGATGCTATTTTAAACCAGCTTCATTCTGTATAAACCTGGACAAAACTCTCACTCTAGTTAGAAATGTCAAGGTTGCTGTATCAGAACATCCTTCTTTTCATTAGGAATAACAGCAAAGTGACCAAGCTGTTATCACAACTAATGATTTTTATTGTTTCTGATGCTGTGTGCAGCCACTGCAGGGATTTAACCAGTTTCCAGTATTGTTTCTCTGAGAAATAACTGCTCACAGCGGCCTAAAAATGCCTTAACCCACCCCCCTCCAATTTCACAGAGATGGGGACATTATTCTTCTTCTGGAGGGGGAAACAGCACCTTTGTCATCTACTTTCAGCACAGTGATACTCAAATGAGGAGCTGAATTTTCTGTTGGTGTGCCACTTCTCAGGCATTGCCTTAAAATGAAATTCATGCTTGGGCTCAAAAACCAATTAATAATAATGGATTAATGTTTTTGTGCAGGAGGAATTCAAGCAGTGGAAAATGGAATGAATTTTCACTTGCTATGGAAGCTGGTATCCCCGTGATAAACGTAGCATTTTAACTGAGCTGTGTGAATTACACATTCTTCAGGTCAGGCTTTTATCTCATATATCATCTTCCTTAGGAGCGTGTGGTGCAATTTCACAGCAAGGTAAAAATGCAGAAAGGAAGGGAAAAAAAAGACTGGGAAGTGTGACACAATCCAATCATAAAATAATTACCTTTAGTCATCTCTCTGGCTGTGGTTGAAAATCCATCCTTTTCCACTCCTCCTCCTGCTTCTGTGTGTAACAGTGATTCTACCAACGTTGTGTCTTCGTTCAGAGGGCAGAGCCTTGGAGCAGAGAGGTGTCCTTTTGTCATCTTGGGCTCAAGGAGGGACATTTTGGGGATCTAAGATTGTGTGTGCTCCTAGTGCTGTTCAGTGTGGTTATTCATAGAATCATAGAATGGTCAGAGTTGGAAGGGACCTTAAAGATCATCAAGTTCCAACCCCCCTGCCATGGGCAGGGACACCTCTCCCTAGAGCAGGTTGCTCCAAGCCCCATCCAACCTGGCCTTAAACACTTCCAGGGATGGGGCATCAACAACTTCCCTGGGCAACCTGTTCCAGTGCCTCACCACCCTCACACCAAAGAACTTCTTCCTAAGATCTCATCTAAATCTCCCCTCTTCCAATTTAAAACCATTACATCATCAACTCTCTAATCATTTTACCATCCTTAACAAGTTCTTAGTCCTGGCTTGACTTTTTAGTGCGCAGTGCTGACCCAAAGGCTGACTTGTACAGTTTTGTCTCTTTCTTACTTGGCAGTTTTTACCTTGATGGAGCCTGTCGTGCTGTGGGAACTCATTCAGCTGAAGTGGTGGACCTGGATGAGGTTTTGGCTGCTCCATGGAATCACTCAGGCTGAAGGGACCTCTAGAAATACCTTGTCCAACCCCTCTGCTCAGGCACTGTGTCTAGTTGGAGTTTGAATTCCTTTTGCTGTAGAAGCTAGAAATTCCATTCTATCAGACATCTAACCTCAGATTTATCTGGCATAAGGTTAAGAGTGGTAAAAGGGTGGAAAAAAAAACACCCCAGGTTTGAAGTGCATTAAGCTGCTGTGACATATCCTTGTCCTCCAGGCACCACTGGTTTTTGTTCTTTACAAGGAGAGAGTCAGAGTTTATTTCCTCTTGGAAATGACAAAAACAACCAAACTGGGACGCAGTGACCTGCCCCAGTCTAGGAAAATATGTCTCAAAACTGGGATGAATCTCACTACCAAGAGAAATGGATAGCCAGTAAGGTCTGTCTCCACAACCAGCTGTAATGTGTGTTTCTCTTCTGGAAAACAGGAGCTCAAATGGGCAATTGACCACAGCTTTTCCAGCCTGGAGGAAAGGAGAGGGCTGCAGCAAGCCAGAAACACTCAAAGGTGGAAGGAGGTGGTAACTGTCATCTTCCCAGGACAAGGAAAGGTGTCCTCCTTCTTGGGATATGGCAGAGCATGGTGGTAAAAGCTTTTCCCACTTTTTTTAGCCCCATAATTGAGCTGAGTAAGGTGGTTTAGGGCTGGAGAGGTTTATTGGGCTGAACCACAAAATCAGGTTTCCTCCAAAGGAAAGAAGGTCCTGAGTTAAGATACATTCTGCTTAAATCCAAATGTAAATAGACTCCACGGTTTTCTTGAATGCTTCTACCCTGACTTAGTTTATTTATCTGTTTGAAGAGATTGCATTCGCTCTTATTGGATATTTTTACATTCAGATTTTGCTACAAAATTCTGAGGAAATTTTCTTGGGGGGAAGCAACAGGTTGGGCATATTCTTGCAGTTGGTCTCCTTCAAAAATCAGAAGATGCCTCAACACCTTTTAAACACACTTTCTAGATCCTGACCAGTCTTGGTGTGAATAGCAATTATTCCAGAAAGAAAACTTGGTGAAGTATTATTTTTACTCATTTTTTTGAGCAAATAACTAAGCACCTTGGGCCACAGTACCTGAGAGGATGGAGACCTGCTTTTGGGAATTCCCTGTGCAGATTAGATTAGGAAGATAAGATTAGATTAGATTAGATGAGATCTTAGGAAGAAGTTCTTTGGTGTGAGGGTGGTGAGGCACTGGAACAGGTTGCCCAGGGAAGCTGTTGATGCCCCATCCCTGGAAGTGTTTGAGGCCAGGCTGGATGGGGTTTGGAGCAACCTGCTGTGGTGGGAGGTGTCCCTGCCCATGGCAGGCGGGTTGGAACTGGATGATCTTGAAGGTCCCTTCCAACTCTGACCATTCTATGATAATTTTGCTTTGCTGAGCATCATATAAACGTGTTTCAGCTGCCAAGGGAGAAGACTTTTTCTGCAAGAGCAACAACTATTTTTTGCAAATGAAATGTAATTTTAACCAGCTGAGATCTATTTTCAAGGAGTTAATTATGAAGAGTGAGGCTGGAAGATGATGTAATGCTGAATTATCATTTTTATCAGCAACAAAAATAGCCAATCCAGCCAATTATTTTTTCCCCCTCTCTTCTCTACCATATCCTGGGCTGCATCAAAAGAAGTGTGGCCAGCAGGTCATGGGAGGTGATTCTCCCCCTCTGCTCTNGGAGGTGTCCCTGCCCAGGGCAGGGAGTTGGAACTTGATGATCTTGAAGGTCCCTTCCAACTCTGACCATTCTATGATTCCATTTCCCTCTGAGCTGAGGCCCCAGCTTTGCAGTGTAGTAACGTTGGATGGGTTTTTCCTGGGGGTGGGAGTTCTCACCCACTCTCTGCTCTTCGTGGCTGGTGTCAGGGAGAAGAGAGAGGATTTATTGTGGTTGCCCGAGATACCGAAAGCATCAATGGGAAGAATGTTTTGTTAATGGAGCCTCTTGTCCCTGGATGGCAGTTGTATGTATCCACTGCAGGCACAAAGGAAAACAAAGTTCAAGCTTCGTAATATTTTTCTGTGAATACTGAAATTCTAACACATTACAGATTAGTTTAGTGCATTATTTGACCACTGAGATTGGAGGAGTTTGTTTTTAATATTCAGATTAATCTCTCTCACCTGCTGGTAATTTTGGCTCAAGATTTTATCAGTTTTCTTGTTTCACAAACCTACTTTTTGATCTAATCACAGGTGATTTATTGTTTTTCCTGGACGTTTTCAGGATGGCTTTAGGTGGCTCAACTTTGAGACTGTTGTGATTAAAACATCTCTTCATTTCAGCCTGTTTTGCATTGCTGACAGCTAGAAATGGCACTATTTGTTTTGCAGCCTTTTTAAAAGTTGTTAGGGGTAGGGGTGATAACCTGGTTTCTTTCCTTTCAACCCCAACAAGCAGGGGAGGAACATTCCAGAAAGCTGAGACCAAACTGGAATGTTTGTTGGGGCAGAAAGTAAAGAAACCAGTGAACTTCTTTCTTTTTTTCTTTTATTTTTGTAATGATCAGGTGCCAACTGAAAAGCAGTGGTGGTGGTAGGGTGATGGTCTGCTGAGAGCCCAAAGAATTGGAGTTTTCAGTCGTCTGCTTGGCTGTTACTTCCCTCTGCCAAGTGTTGCATCTTTTGCCTACTTTTAAATAAAACTGGGCAAAAGTGGGGAAAAAAAACCCCAACTACTGAGACAAGCTGAGTTCCAGCTTCATTCCACCCCATCCCCCAGCTTTACTGTATCAATCGTATTTATGTTTGGTTTTTACAGTACTTCCCCCCAAAAAACAACCCAATTTTTGACGGATGTTTGAATTTCCTGCAGGGATTTTACACTTTGTGATGGGCAATGAAGCTGCCTGGCGTGTGCTGGAGGAATGCTCCTGCAGCAGAGTGTCTTTTCCCATGGCTGCCTTGGGGTGAAGGGTAACCCCTGTTGACACGGGCTTTCTTTTCATGCCCAAGTGCTTTAGAACAATTGCCTGTGTGGAGCAAAGAGAAGGAAAAGATGGGGCTTGCAAACATCTTGCCCCAAAACAGCGGCGAGAAGTGATCTGTTGAGACATGAACTGTTGAGGCTGCATCTTGATTAAGTTGGGATGGAGTTTCCCCTGCAATATATGGCCTTTTCCTTTCTTCTTTTTCTTTTTTTTCCCTTTTCTTTTCGGTTTTCTCCACTAATCAGGGGTGTTGCCACTATCTTTTTGTTGTTTTAAGTAGAAAGTGTCTCAGCTGCTTTGCCATCTGTGTTTCAGCAGGGCTTCGTGCGGGGAGCGCGCTAAGCTGGCTGCAGAAAGGAGGCTTTGTTAGGAAATGTCTCAGATTTGTTTGTGCCTAAAGAGAATATATTTGGAGATGCCTCTAAATCTAGATTTTTGCCTCCCCCCTCTCTTTTTCATCAGTTATTGTTTAGAATTCCTCTTAGAGGAGGTAATGGGTTTGCTTAAATCTGCCCTAAGGAAGTGCTTCTTGTTGAATGTAATTATTCTGCCTTGGAAAAAGAAAAAAAAAAGAGAGAGAAATAGAGAGGTTGAGATAAATTGGAGATAAAAACATACTTAATGGCATGGTTAGAATTGGAAGGGACCTTAAGGATCATCTTGTTTCTTTTTTCTGTATTGCTTCCTATTTGCCAGATTGATGTTTATTCCAAAAACATTGAGCAAATCTGAATGGTGAGTTAGGATTGTTTCAGGAACACGGGTCGTGTCAGCTCAAATAACAACAATCACAGCATTGCAGTGTTTCCTGGCTGTGACTCCATTAATTTCTCCTGCTTTGGATACTTAGGGAAAAAAATATATTGAAGAAACAATAATATATTGAAAGAAAAGAATATACTCAAGCAGATTTCTCAGAATTCCCCTTTTTCAGCCTTAGTAATATCAATCCTGTCTCCTCCTCACACACCCAGGGCTGTGATGAATCCCTCCCAGGATGCAGCCTGCTCCCTTATCTCACCTTGGCACGTATGCAATTTCCAGTCAATTAACATATTGAGTGAAAGCAATCATTTCACAGGATTCATTTCTGGCATTTTAATTGGATTGACTGAGCCAGAGACAAAGGGAAATGCTGATTTCTCAAGCGGTATCTTCAGGCAGGTTGATCCTTCCTGGTGCCCAACTGTGACTCCTCAAGGTCATCTTTTTCTTTCTCTTCTCTTTTTCTTACTTATTATTCAATATTTTGCTGAGGGTGACTTGCCAAAGGAGGTCAGAGCTTGCTGTTTTTGAGTTCTCAGTTCCATTCCATTCTCTCTTTAATAAGCAGGCTTCAGATCTAGAACAGCCTTTAATTCTGATTATTAAGGAAGCTCTTTTTCCACTGACTTTCCACTTTTAATTGCTATTAAATTGGCAATAAAAACTGAGTGAGGAGGGCTGATTTCTCTGGTTTTGAAGGACCAGTCGCTCTTCAATGTCAGAACTGAATGTTGCAGTGTGTGTGACAGGGAATCAGTCACCTAAGAAAAGAGTTCATTTTAAATTTTAATAAATGAAAGGAAATTGCCTATGATTTGCATTTGATCTTTTTGAATAGCAATGGATCCATGAATGATCCTGAGTCTTTCACTGGGTTTCAGAGTCACTTTAAGATGTTGGGCAGTTGTGCCAAACAGCTGCAGACCAGTTTGCAAAGAGAAAATCATAGAATCA